>CABEEJ010003176.1:38755-60647 GCA_901482245.1 Timema douglasi
CCCCCCCCCCCCCCGTTTCCCCTCCCTGTTATCCCCCAAGAAGTATATATATATATATATTTACTTTTTATATCAAAATATGAGTTTATTTAATGAAATACAATAACTTTATTTACCACAAATCAGGATTTATATTTACCATAAATCAGGATCCTACCTTTTATTTACAGACTTTTTATATAAAATCCAATCATTTTATTTACCAAATATCAGGTTATCTAATTATAAGGCATATGAAGCTATAACAGGCCTAGTAAGCCGGTGGTGGAAAATATATGGCTTGAATAAAAAACTGACCTGAGCCATAGGATAGAAACAGTGCACTGCATATTATCTAAATATAACTATCACTAATGTATACCTTCTTAGATATTCCTATCTGAATTTAAGAAATATTCAGATACACATTTGCCAATCTGGCTAATCATTTGGTTTATTTTCTTTACGCTATTACAAAGGCAAAAGTGACCCTTATATTTTTGAATACAAACAATAACATTTCATTAAAATTCATAGTATGAATATTAATAAAGATAAAAATGATCAGAATAAAAAACTAAAATATGGTGTGGTAACTATTAGGAAAAGGGAGAGGAGGAGGTAAAAGGTAGAAAAGTATTTAAGACATAGAGTTTTAAATCCAAGATGCTCAACTGTTAACATAAATTATTAATATGCTCAACATAAAGGTTATTAATCATCTTTCACACTTCAGTAACATTACTCTTGCAATATACTGGACTGCCAATGACAAGGAGATTGGGGTTTGATTCCCAGTCGGGTGTATTGAGGTTGGTTTTCCTTAAATGACTTTCTACTCGCTATTGCATGCACATGTGGGTACACTTTCTTTAAGGTTCAACCTTCCTCCTCCCTAGCACATTAATGCGATCTTAGATATGTGTACAACCAGACAAGTAGTGAGACATGATAATAAAAAAAGTAAAAAATAACTATCTCTACTGTGAGTCCCAACCAAACAAACCTTGCTTGGCAACATGTTGGGGACACAAGTGCTCGTGTTCAACAGCTTCAGCCATGGTCTGCCGTTGTTTGCTTAATCTCAAGAATGGCACATCCACTTTCTTCACAGTTCTACTGCTTTGAAATTCGACCTTATCTTTTGGCCCATGCTTTGGTGTTCTCAATAGTTCCTTTAACTGAAATAACACATCCCTTAATTTGTGTGTAAACTGTACAGTTTAAGAGAAATGACCCGTATAAAATTTAAAATTACCTTACAGATCTCAGACTATTTATGGCAAAAGCAAATCAGATTTATTCTAGAGATGGACAGGTATAACTTTATTTAGGGACGGGAACAGTATGAGAAATTAGTGAAAATTTCAGGATTTAGGAAAGGAACAGAAAATTTTATAATTACCCTTTAGAATAATCTTAGATTTAAAATATATTGATTTCTAAATTTCTAAGCTATTATGATAAGACTTGTTAAAGTTATAATATTATTATAGCCCTCTTCGGTGGCCGTATAGTCTAAGGCACTACTCTTGTAATAGACTAGACTACCGATGAAGGGGCTATTTAGTTTGAATTTGGCCGGGTGTATTAAAGGTGGTTTTTCCTAAATGGTTTCCCACTCTAGCCAAGCAAATGCAGGTACACCTCTAAATTCAATCTTCCTTATTCCTAACACACTAGAGAAATTAGTACATAAGAGTATAACTGGAGCGAGTAATAAGAACCGGTGCTAAAAAAAAGCTAAAGGTAATAAAAACAATAAAAAATAACAAAATAAATCAAAGTGCACATGAATAGCATTTTTTTTATCAAATCAAATGATAAAATTTTGAATTAATATCAAATAATACAATTAATAAAATATTTAATCTTATTAAAATTTTGATGGAAATTATTTTTATTAGTTAATGTCTTTTGAAAATGATGTTTTATATTTAATTAATTGCATAGGGAAAAAAATATATTACAAAACATAATGTTTGGCACTTCTTCGATTTGCTCTAAGTATGAAACTGCAAAAGATTATCCAGGTTTAAAAGTTACTTTTCTTAAAATACCTACAGAAATAGATAAATTCCCAACACTTTCTTGACGGTTCAGGATCACGTCCATCACTAATTTATTTTTATATTGGAATTAGCAGAATTGTAAAGGGTAGTTTTGATAGTAGGAAAACTCTATTAGGAAGCTTCAGTATCATCAATATTGATTCAAATTTTATATAATTCAATGCGTATAACCCGAACGGGTAGTAAGACGCGGTGCTAATAATAATAATATATAATTCAATTTGATCACTTGAATCAAATCAAACTAGAGAAAAGGTGATAATTTTTTTTGCCAATGCAAATCCCACAATATGCCTAAAACAATTTGGTATATTTTTAATAACAATTCTTGTGAGGTAAAGTAAATGTTTATTATTTATTTACATATTTACTTGAAAATAAGCAACCCTTTTCCCAAAAAAAACCTTCATTTAACTTTCATATAGCCTATAATAGAACCCTTGGATAAAATATGTAACAAATATGTTAACTTTGAGTACTGAAGATGTAAATATTTTATAATAACCACAACAGATGGTGCTCGTTATCGCTTAGTTTTGACAAGGTGAACTATTGTTGCATGAAAATGTTGAAGAACTTATATTTATGCATGATAATTTATAGGACTAGGATCCAAAACTAATATTTTTTTTAATAATGTATAACTTTTTTATTCAACATTATACGTTTAACATATTTAACCCCTTAATTGCCAAGAGTCGATATGATTGGGTTGGCCTTCTATTGATAAAAGTGCCAGAGTCGATGTGGTCAGATTTCCAGATTTGTGCTAGTTTTGGTGTTTATCGATCGATGGAGTTAAAATTTTATATATTACTAGAAAGAGAAAATTCTACTCTTTTATTTTATACAAAGTTGACAACATAAATCACCAATTACAAAAATAATGAGATAGCTGTGGTATTCTTAACACACAAAACTTGAAATAGGCTTGGCACTCTTCCATGCAAATCCAGACTATGCCGTGGAACTAAAATACTTATTAACTTAATTAGGAAATGATTTGAATCGATAATTATTTAAGATTTGCGAGTAGTATTATCTTCGATTCAAACTCAAAATAACCTGCTCGGCAGATGTCTATTTATTTTATTGTAATACATAAGACACCTAATTTTTAGCAATTTAATTTGAAGAAGTATTAAGATGGCTGATAAAAGGAAATGCAACCATACTTCGGCTCAGTGTCACACGGCTACACTACCTCCAGAACACTAGATTATGGCCATTTACATGTCATAATTTGAATATCGATAAATGGCACCTAAACATGTGATTGATGGAGAGATGCTCTTAACTGTGAGGTACCTCATCTTACCAGGTTCATACATCACTCATTATTTAAAGTAAATCTATATGGATATGTGTTACTATTGGTTATTTAAAAACATAGGAATTAAAACTATGGTGATTTTTTGTCTCAAACTTTACATATATAAATACCAATTCCTTCCTGTGTTTAATCTTATTTTAAAACAAAAGTATATGAAAATTTAAAATTATGTGTAACCATATAACCAAAAATGGGTTATTGTCTACAAACTGGGTATTTTGAGGGTGAAAAATGGAGAAATTCAAATGTGAAAAAAAAAAAAAAACATATTGCATTTCTATAATTAAGTTCTAAACATTACTAAAATGATGACATTTAAAGGAACGCTTTAAGTTTTTATTATTTTAGTATTTATTTGCAATTATTAAAATATAGGTTAACAGGGGACTGATGCCATAAGCAGGGGAATGACTTAAAGTATAATATTTTCAACTAATGTTGCTAACCTTAAATTTTAACTTAAAATGTTTCATAAAAACATTTTGCAAATATTAAACATTAAATCCATAATTATAAAGAAAGTTAAATTAAAAAAACATTTAGCTCTAATGTTGTTCAAATACATCAACTGCAGTTGGAAATTTATGAAACATCATCTTCATCGAGTTTGAAGAATGAATTCCTTTTTGGTCACTAACTCTAAAGTACATTACTTTGATGTCACCATCTTCCTGTACTTGGTTTTGGCAAACTGCAACGTAGGTACCTATATTTACGATTTTGTTTAGAAAATTTGTTAACAGTTAATTAAATGAATACAAATGTTCCAGTTTTTAAATTTTCTACACTTAAAGGGAGCCTATTTACTGAAACATTGTTTTCATTGGTTTCATCATCTTCACTACTCGAGTAAACATCTTCATAATGCAACTCTTTGCAATGTTTTGGATTGATGACCGACAGCAAGTTCATCTTCCGTAAAACATGATATTTTAGATTCATATCTTAATGTGCCCATTTCATAATGTGTGCACCTTTGACACTTACAAAAACCTAGGTTTTCGTAAGCTCAAAATACCAGATTTTGCATCCCCAACTACTTGATGTACTTACATGGTACCGTAAAAACGTTTCTAGCATTTTTGTTCCAACTGTAATGATACATTTTCAAATTGGTTGTTGGCTATTGCAATAATATCTATCCCAAGAAAATTTTCAGTTAAAGTTGTTATTAAAGTTTCAAATGTGGCTACATCATTCATTACCTTCCGCCACAAGCCTGTCTGCTGTTCTTTTACATACTGCCCTAACACCATCGGGAGCACCTTTCTCATGGTCAGCTTCAAGATAATTCCAAGTAAACTTCTTTAAATTGGGGTAGAATTTATCAAGCTTTGTTGCCAAACCATAAAACATGGTCTTGTTGCGATATTGTGTGGCTGGACTATCACTTAAAATGTGAAGTGTGCCAACCTCATAATTATTTTCAATGTAGTTCAAAACTGGTTGGAGGTGAGTCCAGATAGCTGGTACATTGTGCTGGAGTGATTCTGATAGCGTACTAAAGCATTTAGTCGTCAACTCTTCATTAGCTTCTCTCGAGTAAAATAACATTATGCAGTGATATCTGTTGTCGTAATCCATCAAAGTGGAAGATTTGAGTTTCCTCAGCATATTTTAAAGAGTAGTTTTCGCTGAAGTCCATATAAACTAGAGCTTCATTTTCTGCACATTTTGTTTTCAATGTTACTATCTCATTATATTGATGTAGTGCTCTCCCTTCATGTTTTAAGAAACATATTATATGCATCTCAAATTCTTGCACCATATCATAGATTGTGGTTTCGACCAAACCTTTAGTCATTTTTACAACAGTTTTTTCTTTTAGGATTTTTGTGTCAAAGAAACTTTTTTTCTTTGGCATCCATTTAAAATATTGTCCAGCTGAATTGGCAATAACGTCCCTATATGAAGATTTACGACCCACGCAAATGTCACATTCACATAAAAGAAATTTTTCAGTTTTGTCGACACAACAGAATTCTTCCACAATACCAGCAGTTGTATTTTCCCCTAAAACACCTTACATTGAACAATCCCTTGATCAATAGTTCCATGTTTACATGTGTGATACACCTACAGTAGCCCTATAGCTTCTTTGGTGCTGACTGACAGCTCACAACTGACTTTTGACAGTCAACATTTAGGTATATACCTACATTTTGACTGTCAGAAGTGACAGCTGCTAAACACATGTTTTTTCAGATCATCTGGTTCGGCGTAGGGATACATAATTTGGTCTGGTAACTTTTTAAAGCTGTCGGCCAGCACTAAAGAAGCCATGAGGCTACTATACAAGTATCTAGATCACTCACTCTAATTGGTTTCACCTAAAATGGACGGTGTCTGCAGAAAAATTCATAACTAACCAAATTATCTGGATAGTACCTAAAAACCGTTTATGAAGGTTTCTCAATGTGTCATTCACATACTGTTTTTGTTTTGTCACTTTTTTTTATGATGAAGTCTTTCTTTCCAGGACAAATTCGACTGTTGCCGTCCAATTCTAAAAAGTTTTCTATCTCATCCTTTCTTATGTTCATTAATTGGAAATATTTTTTCGTCTTTCTCTCATATTTCAAATCAAATGGTTTGCTTCCTATTGTTGACAGTGCCTAGTGACATTAATTTCAAAACATTTGAACACTGCATGTAAAGCTGATACTTCTTAATTACTTTCCCTGCATTAATTTTTTTAAATGATTGCTTTTCTTTGTCTGAATCTACCTTCTTATAGTTTTCATTAAGCTGATCTTTGATAGCTTCAGCAAACAGAAGTGTCTTAACAACTTGAGGACTTGGCCTTACTTCTTCTCTTAGCATTTGTTTAACACGGGTGCTGGGAGTAGGTGGGCAGTGGCTTTTATTTTTCTGTAAACGTTCACACCTTTTCCTGTACTTTTGGACATCCCTTCTTAGTTTGTTTATCAACTCGTCCTTTTTCTTAAACGCTCTCTTGTGTCTTTTTCTAAATCTCATAGCTCTTTTCTTCCCAGATTTTGTTCTTTTTGTTGTTGAAGCACCTATTTCAGAAACAGAGTTGGGTTGATCTGTATCTTGCAGGTTAATCTTTTGATTCTCTTTTTCTTTGAGGTTAGTTCTGTAAATTTTAGAATTAATCCTCCATTGTTTCCGTTTCTTCCTTTGTTCACGTGGGGTTTGATCTTTGCTAGGTTTTACTATTTTCTTTTCTTTCTTCTTCAAATATTTTTGTTTGTTCCTTTTTTCTTTGCTCTTCTCTCTTCACTGGATCATCTTTAAGTTTTTAATAACACTCCTATTTTGCTCTTATTTTCTTATTTAACTTCTCTTCCTCACCAACTATATTTTTCCTACTCTTCTTCATGATATTTTAAAAGTACCTACAAAATTATAAATTAACTAAACTTAAGTAGGCTAGGATATTAAAATGACTTGCTGACAAAAATTTGAAAACAAAGTACCTACTAGGCCTATTTGTCTGAAAAAATAAAGAATCATCATTGATGATTAAATATAGCTATTTTAGCTAATTCTTTTGAATCAAATTACTAAATTTATACACCTAGTTTCTTAATAACTACTTTCCTAAATGTATTAGTAAAATAACTAATCTTCTCAAATTGTGAATACTATATCATTTAATCATTAAATAATATATGCATTATAAGCTAGTTATTTATTATTTATGTTTAATAAAATAGGTAAACATTAATAGAAACATGATAATTAGAAAAATATTGATTATAATACATGAAAGTTCTAGTAATCATTCCCCTGGCTTACCAGTAATTCCCCTGCCCAAAGAAAGTACAGGGGAATGATGATTATGAGGTTTTGAGATTGAATTATCCATGTGGTTTATTCTAAAATACTTAAAAATATGTCTATGGAAATATATTATTATTGTTTCTATTGTTGATAACATATAAACTTTATATTACAATAAATAAGTCATTTTAAACTCACAAGGGGAATGATGCTTTCAATAGTGACAGTGCAACATTTAAAAGCAACAATGAACACAAAAACGAATATGCACATACAAAGACGAGTATTAGAATAGAAATGTCAATTGCACAACTTCTTTTAATAATTTATTTCAACAATAATACAGCTACCTCTATATCTTAGCTGAGAAATTAACTAATGATCTACCATAGAAATCACAGATGAAAACTGGAGACAAGAGATAAATCTCAAATTAACATGTTTAAAAGTTTTTTTTAATAAACACTAATGATTTAAGATACATATATGTAATAGTGCTATTATATTGTCTAAAGTTAAAAAAATAATTGTTTTATTTATTTGAGTATTTAATTGATTTGTTACTGAATCTGTAGTTAGGTAAATCCAGGAGAATAATGTTTTACATATACATATTTAAAAAAATTTAAATATAGAACTAGTAGAAAGAAATTAATGTTAGAATTAAATCAACATTACAACAACTTAATAAAATTTCAAGTATAAAACATATATATAGGAATTATATATAATAAGAGTGTAGGGACATTAAAAGGCCCAGTTTGTAGACAATCACCCAAATAGTAAGATGTGTGTGAAAAAAGAAAGAGATAAGTTTTTGTTTTCACAAAACATAACCAAGTTATCTTTCCAAATTGGTTTCTTTCCTTATCACTTACATTCCATTATTTTAGTTTTTTTCATTAATTTCTATATAATTAGACACTTATGTGTATTCCATACCTTGGATTCAGAAAGTTCTAGAAGTAGAGTGCGGTACATATTTGCTCTATCCAGTATATCAACATCATCACTGCCAGAAATGAAAGCATTCAACACTTGGCAAAGTTCTATAATAGAAATAAACTTGCTTCAAAATAAACAACATTTTCATTAAAATTACTTCTAAATTATATTTGAGATACTGTTACGTTCTAAAGAGAGTGAACAATATTTTCACTCTCAGCAATCAAAACCTTATAAAAACAAACTACAGTTTATGTTCATAATCAGCTCATGCTACAAATTAAGAAAATTACAATTCGAGTATCAAGATTTATCTACTTTTAAATAACCTTGCATGATCCCACTTAACACAGTTTATAAGAGAACAGCAGTCTTAATAACAGGCCAGTGTTAACTGTGACAACTCAGCTTGGCATGAACTCTAGGATTTTAATAATATGCTACTTATTATTGAGAGTTATATGCATATTTACTGTTTTCTTTAATTTTAAACATTATTTGGTATTGTAAACAGTATTTCTTTTGAATTAATGTTGATCAAAGGGTGTTGTAGGTGCATAATTTAAATACGTCTTTTAAAGGGAAAAAAAAATTCAACAAATAAACATTAGAATTAGAAATTAATATTTGGTAGTTATGGATGATGTTCCATTCACAAATAATATTATTACTTTAAACTTAAATTAGTTGGAAAATGACACCTAGACATAAGAATCGAACAAGGGTCCTTTGACTTAGCACATCAATACTCTACCACTGAACTATCCAGTATTCATCCCGTGCTCAAGTTAGTAACTAAGAAAACACAATGTAAAAATGAGGCCAATGCATTTTGGATAAGGATGGGACCTTTAGATCCCTCACACCCTTAAGGGTGTTTGAGATTTGAGAAATTTCAAATTTGAGTATAAAATCCTAAACAAAAAAACAACTTTATTTTTCCCAGGCTAAATTTGTTTTAGAGCTTTAATACTGCTTATTGGTGGTTCAAAACCAATCATAATTATGGGATGAACTTAACAACAAGGCTCCAGGCCAGTAATTTACACTTAACTGAATGTATGAATGGTATTATGAATAGATTATCAGAAAAACTGTTAACATTTAGTTAATTATTTATATTTTCAATTATTCTACTATCTTTATATTTCCCCTTAGGTTAAAATTTTTTTCCAAGGTTTGAATTTTGATTCGAAGATAAATTGGAAATTCAGATTGATAAAATAATGGATTTGATCCAACTCTAGTTATGGAATAAGGGAATTAAGAGTGGAAAGGGCATTTGTAAAGGCAATTAGAAACTTGTTAGAGTTGAATTGTGACAATTCATTTAGTGGTCAGTTGATGTGTTTTTGAACATTAGAATAAATGTGAAGTTACCTACCATCCAATGTGTTTAAAGGCCTATGTAACTAATTACAGTTTGATTAAAATTTTATTACAATTAAGATCTTATAGAAGCATGAAGTTTATAGGTAAAACTAAAAAGTTAAACAATCTGACTTAATAGAAAAACTAGATTAACAGCAAAGGAAATAAAGGCAGGTAGGTTGAAATTTTATTTATAAAATATGTCCTAAGAGGAATAAAAAGGATAGGAATATGTTGTATTGGCCATGAATCTGTAATCAGAGATGGTGGTTTAGAAAGTACATGTTGGGGTTTTTGTTAATTAACAGGATGCCTACAGAAATTCTATTTTAAGATTCCCTGACTTTTCCAGGTGATTTTTAAAATTTTCTCTGACTTCCCCCTTTTCCAGTTTTCTATGTTGAATCATAATTTTTCTGTTTGTCATATTAATTACATATCTTTTAAAAAATGCTAGCAGATACTTGTGATAAACCTTTTTATAGGTTATTTATTTTTCTAGTATTAAATGTTTTAGGTAAACTTATTATCTTTTCACCGTGTAAATGTGGTAAGAAACAGTGAAAAAACCTAATCTATAGTTTTTGCTTTTTTTCATCCAACATCAAAGTATGCACTTAATTACTTAAAAAAATTCTTAAGAAATAAATCATTTTCAATCAACAAGTAGGAAGTTAATTTGTAGAGTTATTAAAAAATTTTAAATGCTTTTATTTCTTTTTCAATGCCTCTATTTCTTCTTATATTCTTAAATTATTTAAAGATATGATTTATAGTAATGTCTATTAAAGTAAAACATGATGAATAATGAAAAATAATCTAATATTGTTTCTTTTTCAAAGAAAAACCTTGATGGAGACAGCAAATAATTTTCGTTTGGTTGACCTTATATTATTATTATTAGCACCGAGTCTTACTACCTGTTCGGGTTATACGCAGACCTTATATCAAGGTAAGCTTATATCTAGTTCATGTCAAATAACCTTATCTCTGTAAAGAAATGATAAAAAAATATTTTTAACACCTTAGAATAAAGTTTTTAATGTAAAATGTGTTGTACTTGTTTGTAAGATAATATTTTACGAAATAAAATTGAGAACTTTAAAGCTATCTTATGAGCAATAACAATTTAAAAAAAAATTCTTTTGCATTTCCTGAAAAACTTAGATTTTATAGATAAGCCTTTTTAACACTAAGCCCTCGATATTTATCAAGTATTTCCAAATTTGAAAAAAACCTTGAGGTAAATAAAATTAACTGGTTTATTTTGTTTAGAATGGTAGGTTTGCTATTTATTATAAAATAAACTATCTACCGCATAATTAAAGAATTTGTATTTACATGCAAGACACTATTTAAATATTTTTGTTTGAACTATGAATTATAGTTTCATGACTTGAGAATTTAAAATATATATATAGATTTAGAACTATCAGCATAAAATATTTGCACGATAAAAAACCTATTATCCTTGGTCAAATATGCCAATATTGGCCAATAAATCAGATCGGTTCTTGGCATAGGCCCAGCCCTACTTGGTAGACTTCCTTTAAATTCTACCTTATTCAGCCATACGCTTGTGTTTATTCATTATTAGATTCATACATCCAATTAAGTGTTAAATTACCAGTCTGGAACCTGGTTAGGTTAATCCTATGACTATAAATTGATTATGAGCCACCATTAAGTCGTATTAGAGCTCTAAACCAAATTTTACTTGGATTTTTTTTTTTTTAAAGATCTAAGTCTCAAATCCAAAATTTTCCCAAATATCCTTAAGTATTCTAGGGAGAAAAAGATTTAAGGGACCCAACTCTAACAAAAATATATAACTGAATAACCAGTTACCATTAAAACACTCGGTTACATCAAACTCCTTCATGTAGGCGTGACAGAGAGAGAGGATTTGGTGTCCGAGAGACCAACTGAGAATCTCGCACACTTCTTTAGTCAACACATGCTCAGCCAAATACAACAAGGTCCGCTGTAACACACAAACCAACACAATTTATAATTAATTTGATTACTTAATAGTTTTCTCTACCATGAAATATTCAGCCATGAATTTGATCAATTAACATTCTTTAGTCTAGAGCTGCTATGTTTCCTTCTCTCTTTCTAAATAAATATATATATATATATATATATATATATATAGAGAGAGAGAGAGCTATAAATATATTAATTTTAATAAGATATGAATTTGCAATGAACTTATGAAATAAATTGTATAACCTACACAAAATATTAATCTTAAAATATAAAATGTTAAAAAGCTTGTTATAAAATGGAATATGGCCAACAATCAGAAAGGAAATTAATAATACAAAAAAAGACTTGAGTGAGGTATTTACAATGTAATTGTAACAAATTTAACAAAAACTGCATTTAGCTGTGATGAAAGAACAATTAACTATTTCAAATATTAAACATGTCTCTTTAAGGGATACCTCTTTTCATTTTATGAGGTATTTTGTTATATTTGGAAAAATTCAGTGGCGTATTCTGAGAAAATTAATAAGTGTGCTGTACTCTAAGTTGCAGCGGAGATTTGGGGGCCAAGGACCCTCAACCACCGTTGTCCAAGAACATCAGGAGATTATTTCAAGGGATGTATTTGAAGATATTTCCATATAGAACAGTGGTTATTGAACATTTATTATTTCCCTTTAACTGTATGCTATCTTAGGGAATTTTGAGCCCCCCCTCTTCCACTCCCATATTCTCTCTTCTTTTATTTATCCATAACAATGATCACCATCCACTCAAAATTTAATAAAAGTAACTCCATGGTGTCAGCCCGCATTCAGACTATACCTACCCGAGTGGCTACCAAACGGTTTGGCGAATTAGTGCCAACTTTTGTGGATAGAGGGTGTCATGTGGTCAGCACAACGATGACTCCAGCCTTTGAGCTTGGTTTTCTATACCAGAGCCACTACTACTTTATTCGAGTAGCTCCTTATTTATCCACTCTAGCCTGAATCTAACCCGTTCCAGACCCACTGCTTCCCAGATCATCTGGACGTGCCGGGAATCAAACCTGGGACCTCTGGGTACGTAGCCAAAACTATGACCACTAGATTACATAAGAGGTCCTCAAATTGTAATGATATCTACATGTTTAGACATTTAAGTAAATATTAATATCGGAGCTAAGAGTGATATGGCACATTTCTGAATGCATAAGAGAGACAGATCCTATTCAATTAGCCTAGTGTAATTAAATGCACACAGTTAGCAATATTCAAAGAAAACAATCATAATAAGAGTAAAATTAAGTGATACCTCGATCAAGCGTCCATAAGATCTGGTGATAGGAATCGGGTGGATTGTCCAACTCACGTTGCAATTAAAGCTATTTTATAAAGCCTAACTTATCTCACACAATGCTGCTTGGAAACAAACGAGTCTCCCAACTTGAGAATTTATGCTCCAGAAGTTATTTAGATGCGTAAACTCTGACTAGCATAAGGGAAATTATTTTGGACTATTAATACTCTATCGTTACGTCATTGATTTATTGATAAGATATTTACACATATCTTTTGTTGTGACCAGTGGTGAACCCAAGGGGGAGAGGGGCAATCAGGGTATATACCCCCTTTACCCTCTTTCCCCAACACCACAAATAATGTTGATAGAAATTTAAATAATATTAAGTATAACTGGCATTGAAGATGTGTCGTTGAATGTATATGCTACATTTTAAGACCCAGCTTCAGACTTAAACCTAATATTCAAAATGTTTACCGTTACATACAAAATTAACAATTGGAAAAAACATACAAATAAATAAGTTGTTAATGTAAAACAAAAACTAAAAGAACACCATTAAAACTCCATGATTCTTTCTACTAAAGAAAAACAAGAATTACCGTCAACAACGGTTAAAGTAACCTCGTCACCCACCTTATCCCCCTCCTCTCCCCCACACTCTATCAGTGCTGAAATGCTTGGATTTGAAAGAATGGTTAAATGTGTTTGCCACATACATGATAATATATGTGACTAGAATACCTAAACATAAATCAATGTATTTAATTAGTGTATAATTTAAAGCTTGTTAACTATTATTTTCCAATTAATTATATGTTTGTTTTATGTATATTTACTTAAACTATATTAAATTAGCTTAATAAATAAACATTGTGATCTTGAATCTTTTTTCAATAGTTGGCACAATGCTTAGCTTGCTTCACAGGAACAGCATGACTTGGGTTGTGAAAACCCGAGCTCATTGGCCAATTACTTATGGGCGCGTGGAAAGGAATGTGTTGCAACCCCCTAGAGATTGGGCAAGGTCATTAGAGCCTCATTAGCTTGCCTTCTGTTTTTCAAGTAGAAAGCCCTGGATTTCCTATTATGCAAAGTAGAACCTTTTGGAAGAAGAATTACTTTGAACACAGTATTCTTGGAATATATAATATAATATAATATTAGTTTTAAAATTAATAATTCATTACATGTATATCTATTAACAATTTAAACATTAGTGTAGTGAACTAACATACCCAGAGAATATGCCACTGGAAATATTTACAGGAAAGGTGGATATAAAGTTATAAAAGGGAACAAACACAATATGGTTTTTACATTGAAAACAACAGTTCACACTTTACAATGCTGCCACTGGACAAAAGGGTAATGGCTGCCTCTTGAATAAAATCGAGCATTACCACCTAATCCATCGACCTAGGTTTCATTCTATTGGAACTCATTAGGAGGGAGTGTTGCTTGACTCATTTTTATTGTATTTTTAATTTTTAATAACAAGCTTTTTAACTTTTAATTTGTTCTGACTCATATTTTATGTACACTATTTTCATTTTTCTATATAAGTATAACAATACCTGGGGCTGGCAGATTTCTCTGTAGAGAATTTCATGCTGGAATATCAGAAGCACATGAGGTAGTGTAGCAAGAGTGGTCGGACTGTCTGGTTGGCTGAACACAGACACCAGAGGTTCAAAAATGGTAGCAGAAACAGCTGATAGTTCTGGTGTGCTGTGCAAGCAACGAACCAGGTCCAAAGCAAAGGGGATGTATGACATGTCTTGCAAAGCTGTCGCTAGCACCAAGCTGATAACAAGGTATAACATTAAACCTGTGGCTGTCTAAAAAGGTTTGGTAAGTGGTAGTGTGTCAGGTCAGTGTGAACTTACTTTGGGACCTTGTTGATGATATCTGTAGTGGGGTGATCACACAGGTATCTGTACAGTACCCGAGTGAAAGCAGCCTTGTATTTAATAGAGGACCCTGGCCTCACCTGACTCTGCAGGTTGGCCGAGGCTTGAAGTAGCAACATCGAGGCACCTATCGACATTCCAAAGTTTATTATCAAAGATATAATCACACACTCAAATTTTTAAATATATGTGCATTTTGTTACCTTGAAAGGTGATAATCAGGGCTGTACCAATACTGATTGTCAGTATAATGATCATGATATTGCTCACTGATTCTTGAAACCTATCATTTGTTAGAAGGAACTGCACATGTCAGGTACTGGTAGCTCATCATTGACAGACATCCTTGTGCTTTGTTCTGTTGCTAGGAGAGGGGTGAGGGGGTTGAAAGTGTACTGTAAGTAACTTCTTCTAAGTCTTTCATTAATTGAATGGAAAAGGGGAAAGGGGAGGGGGTTTGTTGAGAATACAAAGGTCAGTGAGTGAGAAAGAAGTTGTTTTGCAATGGCAGGATGACCAGCCAAACTATAATTTAAAATTCCCCCACTTTTTCAGGATTGACAGAGCCAATTTCCAAATTTTACAGGTTCAATATATATTACAAACATTATTTTATTAAGATCACAACTTCATGTAATATTTTTAGACACATACAGAATCTGAAATTATGTCATTCCACTATGAGGTGGTTAAAGGAATTCAGCATAAAGTGATGAGTAATTGGGTAGTGCAAAGTTAAATTTCAGTGAGATCATATTGAGACATTAAAAGATCATCTTACACTAGTACAGTCTAAAGTAGTTGTGAAACTAGTGCTGTGCGGGAATTACATTTTGACTTGGGGAAATTTTTGGGCAAGAAATAATTTTCCACAAAAGCAGAGAAAATAACTTAAAAATGATTTTTCACTTTAGGATTATATATATTTTTCAGATTTATAGTTTTAGTCTGAGCTTAGCTTTCCCATTCATTTCAATTAAAAAATTTAAATAACCTGATGGTTTAAATTGAGTTAAATATAGTGGTTTATGTCAGCAATATTTTGAATAGTCAGAAAAAAGGACAAAAACTCCAATTCAGTTGCAGTTATTAGAAAAAATAATGTAGGCTACACTTTAAATTTTATATTTATTTATTTTTAAATTGTAAATTTTCCAAATAAGAACTAAATATTTTGCCCAACAAGTGTTGAGTAAATTTTTTGATACAGTGTAAATTAGATAACTAGGCCTAATACAATTATAATAATAGTGTATTTTTAATCAAATATCTTTGGTTGGAATATAAATAGGTAGATTCTAAAAATAAATTTTAAGATTGACTAAAATAGTTTTTTTAATAAAAAGCCCAAGGCGTGAATCATAATAAATACCTATAAACTATACAGTAAAAAAATCAGAAAATTCAAATTAACATGAATAAATACAGGTGGGCCACAACTTGTCCATAAGAATAACAAAAAAATGTCTCGACTAAACCAGTGTACCTGGTTACCACATATGTTTTAGTTACTAAAGGTCTCACAAAAAGAACTGTTGCATTCCAAAAAGATTAGCTTAATGAACGATTATTATCTATGGTAGAAGAGCAAATGGATGCCATTACAAACAATAATATCCACATAATATAAGTGTATTTATGCTAATAAGTATGTTGAAGGTGTATTTTGTGTTTATTTTGATATTTAAGAACCACTTTTATCATTATTTTACACTAAAAATATGTTTTCCTGGCTTAAATCTATTTAGAGATAGATATTTCCCTTAATTAGATCTAGTGTGGTTATGTTATTTAATGGTAATGGTTATTTTGTAAGGAGTTACAAAATAAGTGACTGAAGTTTCGAGTGTCCAGCTGCTTAATGGATGATAAGGTTGATAGAAATTTAATAAATTAAACATATTTTTTTATGAAAATTAAATACAAACATGACTTTGATGGTCAGTCCTTAGATTTAATTATTTTTTCCTGCCTAAATTTCTGGAATAACCATTTTCACAAATTTTTTCCTCAATGTTCGGGATCCCGCACAGCTATATATGAAACACATTCTTTTTTAGTTTATTCTTCCTACACACATGTGCAGAGACATGACTCAGCTTTGGCTAAAGATGTGTGGTAGAGAGGTGGAAAGACAATACAAAAATCACATGACTTTTAGAAGTGAGATTAGTATGCTCAAGGACATAAACACATAAAAGGAACCAACACTATATGGCTTTTGCAATGAAAATAAGAACATAGTTAACAATGGGGGTGTGTGAATAGGATTATTTATTGAATTGAATATCAAAATTTTGAATGAATACCGAATAGTAGGTTTTTCTTACATTTTTGATTAAATAATTTAAATTATTAAATTCCTATTGAAAATGTGGTTTTGTATGCAAAATGCAAAAAAATACTTTAAAACATTGTTATTTGAGCTGGTATTAATCAAAAGAAGACCGAATTTAAAAAAGGAATAAGGAAATTGAGAGGAACCTTTTATACAGTTTTTTAGACAACGGGTTTCACCTAAATAATTTTTTTAAATTTTGTGATAAGTTTTTGACAGAAATTTAAATTTAAAAATTGCATGGAGAATGTTTGACTGGTCAGTATAGAGATTATATTTCCTTAACTTAAAACATTATTATTATTGTGAGAAAGGGTAAAATAATGGGGTGATTAATAACGGTCTCATTTTCTAATATGCAAGGCCTACTTTTGTTTGTGTGATGTGAACTCAACCCAAAATTTGGTTGGATCCTAAACAATTTCATTGTCAGATGAAAGCCTATGCAGCACTAAAAAGGTTACTAAGGAAATTAGGAGTGCAGTAGTTTCCTATTGCTTTTCTTACTGAGCCAAAAGATACTAATGCACATCAGTCTACTAAGCAACCAAATGACCCTACAAGAAACACCTTGACTCGGTTCATCACAGGGACTGGCTGTATGTTAAATGTTATTACTAGTATCAGTTTATAGCTCTGCCACTTTCATGTTATACAACAATAAATTTAATATAAAAACACAACAGTAATGAATGATAAAATTAGTTCTTGAACCCCTTTAAATGGTCTCTATACTTGACACCCCCCTTAAACTGTCTATAGGCTCTAAACACCTTAAATGTATATGTTTGAAACCTTCTAAGTGGTATCTAGGTTTGAAATCCCTTAAATGTTATCTAGACTTGACACCCCTTGAATTTTATCTAGGCTTGACATCGCTTGAATTTTATCTAGGCTTGACACTCCTTAAATGTTGTAAAGCTTTGAAACCCCTTAAATGTTCTCTAGGCTTGACACCCCTAAGATATTGTATAGGCTTGACACCCCTAAGATATTGTATAGGCTTGACACCCATTTAATGTTGTTTTTTTTTAGGTTTGAAAGCTTTTAAATGGTCTCTTGATTTGACACCCCTAAATGTTCTCTAGGCTTGATGTTAGGATAATGTTTTCTAGGTTTGACACTCCTTAAATGTTTTCTGGGTTTGTGTGATGATAGCGGCCTGTGGCCATGTGAGGGACTACGCTCTCTATCCAGGACCAAGTTGAGCGTCAGAGGTGTTACCCTAAGGACTTGTTATCTGTGGATATGTATTGTAATGTCTTATGTCTGAAACATGTATTAACAGAATAAACTTCGCCTTGTACCGAGTTGGTCTGTAATATATATTTGACAATTCTCGCTGTAATATCACATGATGGCAGTGGTTGGATATTGCGCTCTACTTAAGTATAGCTAAGGTGAAGTGAACAGTTCCAACAAAGATAAAAAACCTAATTCCAATATGTCGACTCCAGACCCTTTAGATTTCAAGTCGACATTGGAATGGAAATCATGGATAGATCGTTTTATGGATTTCAAACGTGCTTCAGGTATGATAAAGGAGGAAGAAGATCAGGTAAATTCTTTGATTTATTTGATGATCCCGCAGGCTGAAAATATTTTTCTAACATTCAAGTTATCATCAGCCGATCAAAAGAAGTTTGATACAGTCCTTCAGAAGTTTGACAGCCATTTTATTCCCACCAAAAACATCATCTTTGAACAAGCACAGTTCCATAATAGATTCCAACAAGAGCTAGCAATTATGTTACAGATCTCCATACTGTTGCTCAAGAATGTAACTTTCCTGTCACTTTTTATGATGAAGCCATTAGAGATAGAGTCGTAGTTGGTATTATAGATGAAACTCTCTCGTTTAGACTACAATTAAGATGCCAAATTAACTCTGGAAACAGTTGTTAATTCTGATATACAATCTGAGCAAGTGAAAAAACAGCAGGGGACTTTAACATGAGACAGTCAGTTGCAGCTGACAAGGTTTATGCTTTTGTTTTTAAAAAAAATAAAAGAATGTTATAGTAGGAACACTTTATCTAACGAAGATAAAAGTAAAACTAGAAACTCATGTTTTGGTGTGGGAGTAATAATGAACACCCTAGAACCAAATGTCCTGCTAGGAGTGCTATCTGTCATCAGTGTCTAAATAAAGGGCATTATGCAAAATGTAGTAGATTTAGATCAGTTGATGCTGTTGACATGGAGGACAAGTTAGATGAAGATGATAAATTTGTTGGCCTTGCCTCTACATAAACTAATTATTTTTATGATAAATGGTTGGTAAACACCAAATTCTGTGGGCAAGACCTTTTTGCTAAAATTGATACAGGCGCAGATGTGAATATTATTGAAAAAAGGACATACGAGGAGTATTTTCAATATATGGAGCTTTTGCCATCAAACAAAATTGAAAAGGAGGGAATGGCTCTCGCTTGAGCATGTGAACTCTTTTCTGATTTTATTACAGGCATTCATATAACAATAGAAACTGATCATAAACTTTTAGTTCCTATTTTAACCACCAAAGACCTAGATTATATAACCCTTAGGCTACAAAGAATTAGACTTCGATTGATGAGGTATTCGTTTGAGATTGTTTATGTAGCTGGTAAAAATCTACTAATTGCTGATGCTCTTTCCCACAATCCGCAGCCACTACTTGCTGGAGAAGATGAACTAGCTAAAGAAGTGATGGCCTATGTCCAAGAGGTTGTCTGTGGTCTTCCTGCGTCAGATGCTAAGTTGGCAGAAATTGTTCAGAATCTACATAAGGATGAGGATAATATCCACTTCATGCAGTTTTGCCAAGACGGATGGCCTCTAAAGTCACAAATACCGGAAATGTTATTACCATATTTGCAACATCAAAACAAAATATCTCTACAAAAAAGCCTTCTACTAAAAGGCAATAGACTAATAATTCCTAATTGCATTCAGAAGGAAATAATAAATGAACTACATGAAGGTCATCAGCGGATTACCAAATGTAGAGCATTTACTAAATAAAGTGTTTGGTGGCCAAGATTGTCCAAACAACTGAGAGATCTTGTTAAGAATTGTGCCAAATGTGTCAAATTGAGGATAAATCAATCAGAAGCTTTAATACCTACTTTGTTTCCTGAGCAAACAATTGGCATGGATCTTTTGAAGTTGGGTATTTCCTTGTTGCTGACTACTACTCCAGATATCCAGAAATGGCTTTGCTGGGGCGCCTTACTACTGGTTGTGTCATAAATCATCTTAATTCTATTCTAACCAGGCATGGAGTAGCTGAAATTATTAGAACTGATTGTGGCTCACAAGAGATCCATAAAAATATAATGAATGACATTTTTTTCCAGTTTGCTAAAGATTATAATTTTAAACTTGTTACATCCAGCCCGAAGTACTCACAAAGCCTTATATAGTCTGAAATAAAGAATTTTAAAAATCATATTGAAAAGAGCTAGGATCCATAAAGAGCCTTACTTATACTGTGCTTCACACCTCTAGAATCTGGTTATAGCCCTGCTGAGCTCATGATGGGGAAAAAACTTAGGGGATTCACACCAACAATACCAAGTAACCTTGTTCCCTCACCGGTTAACTTGGACCAGCTGTTCCACAGAGAAGAACAAAGACTGTTGAAACAACAAGAAAACTATGATTGTCACTATGGGATTAGGCCTCTCACAAATTTGAACCCTGGAACAAAAGTCTATATCACCGACCAGAACCAGGAAGGTACTGTAGTGAAGAAACATGATACACCACGGTCGTATATAATCCAAACAAAGGACGAACCATTTAGAAGGAATCGAAAGTCTATCCAGCCTTTTAATGAAAATGGTTCTTGGGTCCAGCAAGAGCCAGATGAGTTGACAAATAACAGCTCTCATCATCTCCAAGAAGAGAGTCCATTCTACCAGTTCATCCAATGCCCTCAGAGGTGGCAAATAAAGTACCTCAACTTGATGGTTCTTCTCCCAATTCATCCACTCCCGCTCAAAGAAGGCAATGGTCCAGGAAACCCATATACCGTCTCGATCTTTAGAGGGGATATGTGATGATAGCACCCTGCAGCTATGTGAGGAACTACGCTCTCTATCCAGGACCAAGTTGAGTGTCAGAGGTGTACCCCAAGGACTTGTTATCTGTGGCTGTGTATAGTAATGTAATGTCTTATGTCTACAACATGGATTAACAAACTAGACTTCACCTTGTATCAAGTTGGACTGCTATATATTTGACAATTCTCACTGTATTATCACAGTTTGAAACCTTTTAAATGGTCACTTGGTATGACATTCCTTGAATGTTTTATAGGTTTGAAACCCTTTAAATGTTCTCTAGGCTTGACCCCCTTAAATGTTTTCTAGGTTTGATACCTTTTAAATCTTGTCTAGGCTTGAAACCCCTTAAATGTTTTCAAGGCTTGAAACCTATTAAATGGTCTTTAAGCTGGACAATCCTTATATGTCGTCTAGGCTTGAAACCTTCTAAATGTTGTTTAGACTTGACACCCCTTAAATGTTTTCAAGGCTTGAAACCTTTTAAATGGTCTCTAGGTTTGACACTCCTTGAATGTTTTTAAGGCTTGAAACATTTTTAATGGTCTTTAGGATTGACATTCCTTAAAATGTTTTCTAGGTTTGAAACCCCTTAAATGTTTTCTAGGTTTGAAACACTTTAAATGTTGTCTAGGCTTGACACCCCTTAAATGTATTCAAGGCTTGAAACCTTTTAAATGTTCTTTAATATTTTCTATGTTTGAAAATTGAAACCCCTTAAATTTTTTCTAGGTTTGAAACCCTTTAAGTGTTCTCTAGACTTGACACCCCTTGTAATCTCTATTATGTCCGGGTCACCACCCTGTCCTAACAACAAACTGACAAGCACTCAAATGGTTGACATTGCAATACTGCCCCCCCCCCCC
>CABEEJ010003176.1:60711-88912 GCA_901482245.1 Timema douglasi
CCCCCCCCCCCCTTCATTTGAAAATGAAACACCTTGAAATATGGTAGAGTAGCTATTTCTATCCTTCCTTAAATGTTTAATTGCAAGCAATTTCACTAGTAGCCAGAGAACGAGTCACTCACGTGGCTCCCAACTATTTGTCCCTCCACCAGCCATTATAAAACCCCTCCCCACTTAGAATGGCCACCTCTTTCTTTCTGCTAACAACAGTATTCCCCCTTTTCCCCTTAATGAACAAAGGACAAGTGTATTTTTAACTCTGTGTGCCACCAGATAATTAGCTACCTGCTTGTCTCCTTGTCTCTTGCCAACTGTTTACGTGCAGCTGTAAACTTACAGGTCTGGACAGGACTTTAAACAGATTTTAGACTTAACTATTCGATCTTACTATTCGAAGTTTCTAAATGAATATTCAGCAGTTAATCATTCGTAATTTTGAATATTCGCATACCCCTAGTTAACACTTCACACTTTACAATGCTGCCCCTGGAAAAAGAAATAATGACTGTCTTTTAAAGAAAATTGATCTTAACCACCCACTCGCATGACATAGGTTTCATTCTATCAGAACTTATTAGGAGGGAGTGTGACCAATGCAATACAACTTCCCAAAAGAGGAAACAAGAAAATAACACAGAAGGTAGAGAAATGAAATTGGTAAATAATGATAGGACACAGGGAAATGTAAAAGGAAAAAATAATTTGTTCTTTATAATGTTTGTTCATTTTACATGTTTATGGTTGTCACTAGTTTCTTAATTTCAAATTCCCTGTGTTTTCTGCAAGATATTCCCATTCCTTCAACTCTTTAGAGTAGGGGTTGCCAAACTAATCAAGTATTGGAGATACTTTCAAAACATTCAACTGTTTCGCAAGTTAACCAGATTAAACAATAGCTGCAAACCATATTGGCTACTATTGTAACCTGTTTAAACACATTGTCATCACAGCTTTATTCAATCAGGGGTGAGGTCTATGGCTTGGAGTGTTAATTATAATGGACATAGTTTTATCATCTTGGTACATTTTTCATATTAAAATGGCCTTTTAATGCTCATATATACATATTGATTTGATTTTTTTAAACTTGTTGCGTAAAATACTGAGAAGAATGTCATTCACTTTCATCCAATTATTGTTTTCATGTTCAGTGAGTAACTTCTTACTCCCATTTGAATGCAGTTGTCAAGATGTTTATCTGTGATCTTACCTTTTTTCTCCACCACATTAAACTCATAATGAACACACACAATTAAATCAAACATGCCATTTACAGATGGAAACAAAAAATACCTATGCAATGAAAACCTTTAACAATGAACGCGGGTCCGGAGTTCAATCCTCGGTCCCGGCACAGATTTATCTGATTACCAAACCCTTCCTTCACCTCTGACAAGACATCTTGTGAATGTGGGGAATGCCAGGCCTCCACCGTGGTTCTGTAGGTCCTTCATTTCATCTCACAATCACCCTATCATTACACATTAGCATAAGTACGTATAACCCGAACGGGTAGTAAGACGCGGTGCTAATAATAATAATAATAATAATAATAATAATAATAATAACAATGAACGCTTGCATTCTGCTAATTATAATATTGATTTTCAAATACCTGCTTCTGAATAGCTACCCCCTATAATTTAGTTGTAGTGTCTCAACAGGAATGTTTATTTTACAGCCTGAATAGCTATCCTCTATAGTTTAGTTGTAGTGTCTCAACAGGAATGTTTATTTTACAGCCTTAATAGCTTTTTCCCTATAGTTTAGTTGTAATGTCCCAGCCTGAATAGATATCCCCTATAGTTTAGTTGTAGTGTCTCAACAGGAATGTGTATTTTACAGCCTGAATAATTATCCTCTATAGTTTAGTTGTAGTGTCTCAACAGGAATGTTTATTTTACAGCCTTAATAGCTTTTCTCTATAGTTTAGTTGTAATGTCCCAGCCTGAATAGATATCCCCTATAGTTTAGTTGTAGTGTCTCAACAGGAATGTGTATTTTACAGCCTGAATAGCTATCCTCTATAATTTAGTTGTAGTGTCTCAACAGGAATGTTTATTTTACAGCCTTAATAGCTTTTCTCTATAGTTTAGTTGTAATGTCCCAGCCTGAATAGCTACCCCCTATAATTTAGTTGTAGTGTCTCAACAGGAATGTGTATTTTTATTTTTTAGCCATACAGGCCAAAAGGGCACAAAATTCATTATTTACATTATCTTCTGATTTCGACAAATGTGTGTTGAAAAAATGTTTAAGTATTTTTACTACTTATTTATTTATAAAATATTGATGGTATTTAAAAATATACTTATTTAAAATTAATAGAGCTGGGTCCTCATATCCGTTAAATTCTTAAGGATTTTCAAGATTCGAGGAGTAGAGAAAATTTCAGATCCAAGAATCAATTTATCAAAAAAAGTTGTTTTTTCCCCATTTTTTAAGTCAAATTTGTTTTAGAGCTCTGATAGTGCTTAGTGGTGGTTCAGAAGCAATTAAAATTACAGAATGAACTCAACAACCAGGCCCCAGACTAGTAATTTAACATTTAATTGAATGCATGATTGTTATAATAAATGGATTTTAAGAAAGAATGTTCATATTTAGTTACTATTTAAATTTTCTATCATCCTATTATATTTATATTTCTTCCTATATTCATATTTTTTTTTCAAGATTTAGATTTGGATTAGAGATTCGAAGATAAATTAGAGATTCAGATTAAAGCCTCAAATTCATAAAATAGTGGATTCGACCCAACTCATAAATGTCTAAAAGATTAATAAAAAATTTCCAAAAAGTTACTCCTAATAAAATTTCCACAAACAGGGGATCATGAATATAAGTATTCATGTAAGCTACACATGAGCATTGCGTGTGATGTAAAAAAAAAAGTATCATCAAAATCGTGGCCCTGATAGTAAGAAACTTGATACACAGACTTATAATCATAAAACTTTTGTTCCTCAATGTTTTCTTATCATTAAGCTCAAAAGTTATTTGGAATTAGTTATATTAAGCCAAATGCAGACGAATTAAGAAATAGATTTTAAAATGTTGAAAATTAGTGGTATGTATGATTTCCATTATAAATGAAAACTCAAATGTGGTGTACAAAATGGAAGTGACTATTGAAAAGCTAATAAAAATATTTTTCTTGAAAAATAAAACAAACTTTACACATAATTTATCTCTATTTTAACACATTATATTTGTAAAAGTGTGTTAGTTTTTTACTTTTATTCATGCTCTTATTATTTTCCTGCTATTCTATCATTTATTTATTACAAACACTTTATATTTGTAAAGTTTTTGGCTAAATTGACCATAAACTTAAAAGCAGCCAAATATGTTTTTATCAATTTGATCTAATATTTGTTTTATGATAAATTAACTTATCTAACTCAAAATATGAGAGATAATAACTTTATAATAGTGTGATATATATAGTCGTTTCAACTTTCACAGCCTTAACAAATGAAGAAGTCAACCCACCCGATTTGTTCTTGAGAAATCCACTAAGGATGTGCAGTTTCTTGAGCTGGGTTTCAGGCCCGTCAAAGACACCAGGGATCAATTTGGTGATATGTGGTGTCTGGGCTGTATCACCCTGGAAGTAACTGCCTGCCCAGTCAAGATAGAGCAATTTAAGACAAGCTGGCAGTGATGGGTGAGTTGCGTTCACAAGTGTCTGGTTCAACAGTTCAGTACGATCTTTCTCTTCAAACAACATGCTCCCAAAATGATTCTAGTGGCACAAAATGTTTATATTATGATTTTTACAGTTAGCATTTCTGATACAAATTGTTAATACTAGTAATGTTTTGGATCTATATGGAGAGCTTAGTAACCTTGAAAAAATATCAGCCTATTTAATTAAATCTAAACCCCAAAAAGCTATTCAATTATTCCCTATGTTTCTACATTTAAAGACAAAGCTATGATGTAAGTATATTAAAAATGAAAATATATAGTTATATAATTAATGGTTAAAGAGATTTTTTTTTAAACATAGAATCTGAGGAAAATCAGAAAATAAACTAATGAGTGGAATATTAAATATTTATACATAGTTATCTGTAGGCCTAATCATTGAAAATAGGATAGGTCAAAGATATTTTCCAAAATATTGTAGGACCAAAAGTTCATATTTAATAGGGGTGTGAGAATATGATTATTTATCGAATCGAATAATTTCAAATGAATACTGAATAGTACAAATCAAATAGTGGATTTCTCTTACATTTTTAATAAAAATAATTTAAATTAGTAAATTTCTATTGAAAATGTGGTTTTGTATTTAAGTATGCAAAATGCAAAAAATTACTTCAAAACATTGTTATTTGAGCTGATATTAATAAAATAAGATTGAATTTAAAACAAAATTTCAGGAAATTGAGAGGAACTTTTAATCTAGTTTTTTAGACAATGGGTTTCACCTAACTCAAATTTTTTAAATTCTATGATAAGTTTTGGAAAGAAATTTAAATTTAAAAATTGCACGGAGAATGTTTATCTGGACTGTGTAGAGATATTTCTTTAAATTAAAACATTATTATTATTAATTATCATTATCATTATCATTATCATTATCATTATCATTATCATTATCATTATCATTATCATTATCATTATCATTAATATTATTATTAATAGAAGGGGTAAAATAATGGAGTACCCGTCATTTGGCCTAAAGTTTAGGCCAAATGACTTTTGTCCAACTTAACTAAATCTATTTTTGTATTAAAAATACATTTTAGGCCAAATAACTTTAAATAAATGTTCTATGTCTAAGTTTTGTTCGAAAACATTCACTATGATGTATTGTGATGTTAATAGATGGCAGTATGTGTCCTATTTAGTTAAATAGTATATATTATCATTACTAAATACATGAGTCTTCTTTGGTGTAACTATTTACCAAGGTCTAAAGCAGTGGTTATCAAAGTGTGCTGCACAACCTCCAAGGCCTATGACGATATTTGCAAGATGTAGAATTTATTTATGCAAAACTGTTTTAATTCGAATGATTTTTAATTTTTATTAGGCTAATTTCCTTACAAAATGTAAAAATATGCATATGTATACATAAATACACTAAACTAACAAAATATTTTTATTCAAATCATACTACACTGGAAGGGGAGTGGGGCGCAGAAGGGTCGTAGCACAACTTCCTCACTTGGATGTAAAGGATGCCACAAAGTAAAATTTGTTATAACCACTGCTCTAAGGAATACAGGTCTCACTGCATTTTAGTTCCAGTGAGCAGGTAAGAAGCTAGCGAGCGCTAGTACCTTTTCACAATAACACGCAATCCAGTCAACCAGTAGAGGAGTGTGATTAACTAAAGTTTCAATTTAGGGTTTTAACTTTTTAAATACCGTAGTGATTAAAACTAGAGCACTCCTTTCACCCTCTCCATATATGCTAGAAAGAGAAAATAATTAATAAAGTACAACAAAAATAACTTATTTATAATAAACATACTAACTACCATTTGTATATTTGTTTACGATTGTAAAAGCACTTAAATTTGCTTTGTGATGTTTAATATTTGTAATTTCGTCGATCAAGTATGATTGATTAATCTAACATTGACAACAAGAAGACCTTGCTAATAAATGCATTCTTTGTTGCTATCACTGTATTGTTGTGATACAATAATAGGTTATGATGACTAACAATAAGTGTCTTTCAATAGCCCATGGAGTTAGAGTGGAAAACTCTTAACATACTGTTTGTGGAACCCGCACCCATCCTGTATTCGAAACCCAACCTTCCCATTACTAGCAAATTGGTATTTACCCTAATTATTTTACGATGTGGGTAACGCGACTTACACCGCCCGGTCTTGGAGACCATCGGACAGCTCTGTTCAACAATAACTTAGAAAGGCTGTTGGAGAGGGAGGAGAAGGGTGCATGACGAGGAGGTACACTTTCAAATTTTTTCCGGTGACACAGTTTTGTGCCAAAAACAAAAAGTTTGTACNAAGGTCCACTTTCAAATTTTGAATTTTTTTCGGTGCCAAAGTTTTGTACTATTTTAGTACCGTTATGTGCCACAAACAAAAAGTTTTGTACCCCACCTCCTCATTTTGAGTAGTTAGCATATCAAAGTACTCATTCTAAGTTACTGCAGAAGTACCAGTTTATAATTTTGAATTTTTTTCAATGCCAATGTGTTATACTAGTTTTGTAATAGGAGATACTGTCCTATGCAAGGAGTTCCCTCAAAGCTCTGCTATTGAGAGAGTTTCAGCCAAATTATGTGAGAAATGGAGTGGTCCATGGCTGAATGATGAATTTCTCACCCCCGTCTCAGTCCGCCTTATTGATAAAGGAGACAACAATGTTCTTAGGAGAGCTCATGTGAGCCATTTGAAGATAATACCGCCTTAAATAGT
Organism: Timema douglasi; assembly: GCA_901482245.1. Classification (NCBI taxonomy): domain Eukaryota; kingdom Metazoa; phylum Arthropoda; class Insecta; order Phasmatodea; family Timematidae; genus Timema; species Timema douglasi. Next base: position 67,121 of record CABEEJ010003176.1, read on the forward strand.
TGGGCATACTATCAAGAGTCACTGGGTAGTGACAGGATAGACACCCTGGTGTTTAAAGTGTCACTATCCAGTTTAATATAAGTTAGTGTATGTAACGTCCCTTGCAAGCATGCAAGATCATTGTTGTATGTGTATCGTGTGGAATTTTTATTATCTGTTGTATAGTAGGAGAATTATGTGACATTATCAATATATGTAATGAACTCTCACTATCAGAATTATGTGACCTTACCAATATATTTAATGAACTCTCACCATGAGAATTATATTCGGGATATAATGAAGTTATACTGTCTTCAAGGAAAACTTGGTGCGTCACTTTAAATAAACTTTCTAAAAGAAAGATATTAAAAGAAACTTTCATGCTGAAAGTTCTAATAATGCAGAAAAGAGTGAGACCAAATTGTGGAGTAATGTGGACTGCAATTGACTTTCAAAAATTGGTACAGACTGTGTGGAAAAAAGAGATACTGCTTGTGTTTTTTGTATGTTATATTTAGCTCGGAGAGGACCCCTGCTTCCGGTTTCTGCCGTTCCCTTTCTATCCTGTTGCATTGGAGAGCTGGTAGAAAATGATGAGCTGAATCTTCGAAGGAGCTCTAGATGCTCTAAGTTCTTGCAATGAGGCCTGCCGCCACACGACCCACGCATGAGATTTTATTGTGGGGGAGGGGGCGCTGTTGGGGCTCATCTGGAGAAAAGACTACTGGGTTTCCAACCACTACCAGTATACAGGCGCCGAGTAGCCCGTCGCCCGTCAGCCAAGGGGGCGAGATTTGTAGGATTTATTGGAAATAAAACTACAAAAAGCGTACGAAGAGTAAAGCAAGTAAACTCACCTTAGGCCCCATTCAGCTGCTTCAACTCACTATGTCCTCCCCAAACAAGATAACAACAAAATGCCCCTATGAGATTGACTAATTAACTAAACGAGGAAAAATCATGCAAGACTGAACAGTGCTGTATCCCGAGGCGTGGTGGGAAATGTGTGGTGTGCGACTGTGATGTTATGTTGGAACATATGGCCTAGAATGATCTACCAGCTCCTAGGGTGTTCTTCCATCATCTGTCAATCCCCTCCCTCTCTTCATTGTTCTGTGTTGGCTGTTGTGTTTGTTTACCCCTCTTCCCCCTTTTTGAGCTAGTATGAGCATTATATAATGGTGTAATTCAAAGTGTACGGCCGGCACTCTTGTCAGGATTGTGTCCTCGGACACACCTAGGTGTCCAGGATGGTTTAGGAAGGTACTAAATTCCTTTTTTGGCTAAATGTACATAGAAATTCCTTTTGGCGAGTTAATATTCATAGTTCATAAAGCTTTATAACCTGAAATCTTCTATTTATTTACTTCGACATGAAGCCCCATAAGGGTTCATGTGATGTCACAACTATCTGTTTTACATATCACTTTTGAGAAGTTAGACGCTTATTGTCCATATGGCAGGGAAAGTTATTTTTGCGTAAGAAAAGCTATTATCTGCGTGGCAGAAATATATCATATTGTTGTCAATGTAAATGTTTGTAACTTATTGCCCATATGGCAGGGAAAGCTATTTTTTGCGTAAGAAATGTTATTATCTTCGTGGCAGAAATATATCATATTGTTGTCAATGTAAATGTTTGTAGCTTATTGCCCATATGGCAGGGAAAGTTATTTTTGCGCCAGAAATGTTATTATCTGTGTGACAAAAATATATTATATTGTTGTAAATGTTTGTAACTTATCGCCCATATGGCAGGGAAAGTTTATTGTTGCGTAAGGAAGGTTATTACCTGCGTGGCAGGAAAATATTGTATGGTCTCATGAACAAGGTAGTAGAAAAGTATAGCCCATATGGCACCTAAAGTTTTATATTGTTATTATATTTTTTACAACCCTTTGGAGTAATCTTATATTTTACATAGAATTGTAACCACTTCATGGTTACTGAAAGTTCCCGCAACTCTTGTTTTGTCATAGCTTTATATTTCACATATACTGTTAAATATTTATCATCAATAAAACTAAAATGTTATCTTTTACATATTTATTTTTATCAAACTTTTATGATATATCCTTCGCTTACACCCGTAATATATAGATTGAAATAGTTGAAGTGTGAGTTCATGGAAGCAGAAAGTGAATAGACCAGAGTCAGCCTATTTGCTTTTCGTTATTATACTATTGGCTCCTCTGCAATTATTGTTTCCTTTTTTTTATGGTTAATTTATGTTGTGCGCCAGCCTTATTCTTTTGGGAAGCTCAAATTTATAAATAAATTTAATATTTTGATTGAGTTATGTGTTTTTGTTGGTTTTTGTAATCAGACAAAATAAAATATTAAAGGAATCCATTTTCTATGAAATAATATCTTAAAATTAAATCAAATTAATTAAACTCAAAATGTTCAAGTTGAGTTCGAACAACCTAAACTTCACTCAAACTCGAAATTTTGGGTATTCACACATCTCTAATAAATTTTAAACCAATGAAACTTTAACAAAATTTGGTCTGAAATTGATTGATACATTGATCCAATTATAGGCTAGCTTGTTTCTACCTTTACTTTATATCCATTATTGTTCCCAGCCTATGGCCTGGGTCAGTATTTTATTAAAGTCATATATTATTCCACTACCAGTTGGCTAGACCTGTCACAGCTTCTTATGCCTTATAATCTATCATAAGACTAGAATGGGCACAACATCAAGTTCCCAGGCATTAATTTATCAATGTTAAAGGGTAAACCCATATTTTCATCAATGATAAATTTTGAGCCATGCTGGGAATCGAACCCGGGATCTTTAGCTTAGTAGCCAAACAAGCTACCGATTGAGCTAGGGTGTCGGACTGTTTCCTCCCTATTGCACAATAAATTATTGTACCAGTAGCAGATGAACAACATGGAAGCTCTGCGGGTTATACACCCTCAAGTTGTGAATCAGAATAGGTTTCAACACTTGGACAGACAGTTGAAGATCTGCCCTGGACCGCATCATCTCCATCACCAGACAAATGATCCAGAAACTCCCTTCTTTGGTGCACAGGACCAACTGGTCTAGGAGAAAAGATACCATCTAAAACAAATTATAAACTAACTTGAGTTAGGACAAAAATACCAAGCACTAGACACCAAGTTTAGGGAATTGTATGGATGGACCAATGTACACAAGGCTAATTATTGAGCTCTATTTTTATTTCTTTTTGTACAGCACATTTTACTACTCATTTAGGCTGTTCACATATTTAAACTAATGGGGTAGATAGATACGAATAAGGTAGAATTCAAAGGAAGTGTACCCACAACTGTGTGGAGGTAAAGTGGGAAACAATTTAAGAAAACACACTCTTGGTACATCATACCAGAATTTGAACCTCAATCTGTCTGTCAGGGGCCATTCAGTCTAAGATGCAAATGCCATGTTAGACCATGAGACCATCGATGAAGCTATTTCCTTTTATCTATAATAATAATAATTAAGCTATTTCCTATTCTTTTATCTATAATAATAATAATTAAGCTATTTCCTTTTATCTATAATAATAATAATTATTATTATTATAGATAAAAGGAAATAGCTTAAATATTATTATTATTATTATTAGTTACGTTACATACATATAAAACAGGTCCTACTAAGTGAAGGTCCTCTACAAAACCTCACTATTAGCTCAACTCAACTCAACTCAACTCAACTCCACTTCACTTCTCTCTCCAAAGAGCCCTCAATTTATTACATTCTATCTCCTTACAGAAATTCACAAAGAAATTAAGTCTCCACTTGGCTGTCATATTATTTCTGGCTGTGACTCCAATAAGAAAATTTCATTACTATTTGATTAACTTTTATAGCTTTTTGTAAAAAAGCTTCCCTCACTCATTTAGGATACAACATAGTTCTTAGACAAAATTCATATCTATATGTTTTCTGGTTATCATTGATATCAGAGCACTGAGCACAAACATCCCTCATGTACATGAAATATCATCCAGGTTTATATTATTTATCACTTCCTCACCCATTAAGATAACCAAAGTGACTGAGCTTAACAATTAATTTTATTTAATAGATTGTGTAATGCTCACCTGATTTATGTCAGCAATCGTCAGTTCTGTCTCATCTACCTGGTGTAGCTTGTCTTTAAAAAGTACTTTTGGGAATTTTCCCCACCTAAATAAATCATATACAGGTAAAACAGTCTTAGGGTTCATACAAAACTATATTCAAACATAGCCTTTACTTGAATACATTTATTTATGGGTTTTGTAAGGTACTATCTACAACAACCAATACAATGTATCATAGTTCTGATGCTTGATTAAATTAAACTAGGTGCCAGCAATTTTTTGATTGTGTCAGCAATATGAGTCGATGACATAAAAATTGACATGAGCATTGGAACATTGTATTTGAGACAGTTACCAACTACTTTCAAGACTATAAGGTTTCTGTTAAAATTCTATGGGGGTAGAAAATGTAGTATTGTGGGTACTTAAGCTAGTGTGTTATGTATGAGCAATCCATTATAAATCCTAGGATGTGAATAGAAACATTGTTTCTAATTTTGTGTGTGTGTGTGTGTTTTCAGAAATAGTTTGCAAACATTTTTCATGTTTCAAACTATTGGCAATCATTTGTTCATGTTTACCAATGAGGAAACAATGTTTCTTGTCATTCATTTTAAATAGGTTACAAGAAACATTGTTTCCGTGTTTGCCAACATTGTCGAACAAACAACGTGAGCCCGCTTCAGTGGCTGCATGGTCTAACATGCTACTCTCGCAGAAGACTAGTCTGCCAGTGATGGGGAGATCAAAAATTGGATCTCAATCGGGTGTACTAAGGGTGGTTTTCTCTAATAGTTTTCCTCTTTCTCTCTCTTCACACAAATGCAAGTACGCTTTCTAAAAATATAACCTTCCTCAGCATTAAAACCATTAGTGTAATTAGTATATAAGTGTATAACCTGATCGGGTTGCAAGATGCGGTGCTAAACAAACAACATGGTCCAGGCAAGTTGCTCACTATCCTAGGACCAGCCATTTGTAAAAGAAGTTCAAAATTTGTAGGAGACATGAAAATGAAGTTTCTTAAACCAGTGACATCTTCGAGCTTAAGTTCTGTTAAACGCTTATTGCATAGTATGAACCTTTAAGAAGCATTGTACGAACTTGTCACCATTTTCTTCTTCTGTGTCTTCTTGAATAGTTTAGAGCTACATAAAAAGCACAAGCCATAGCAACATCCTTCTTGGCCAATATCTTTTACTCCAATGGTATTTGACCTGGGCTATGTGTATTTATTTATTTTAGATGTTGATTTCAGAATATGTATAATATGCATTATTTACTAATAGCTTTTGGGATACAAAGTTGAAAAAAAAATTACATCTGGGGGTACGCAAACAAAAAGGGTTGAATACCATGGTTTTACTCAACTAAACTCTGAAAGGGAAACAATGTTTCATCTATGAAGATAGGATGCAAAACATTGTGTGTTTTAAATGCTTGTACACAATATTTTTCCCACATTTGCAAACTGTTTCTCCATGATTGTGAGCAACAGAAAACATCGAGAAACAATATTTCCAAGTGCATATTATTATTATTATTATTATTATTATTATTATTATTATTATTATTATTATTATTATTATTATTATTATTAGCACCGCGTCTTACTACCCGTTCGGGTTATACGCAACCAAGTGCACACTAATCTTAATAATAGTACCATAGAGTAAATTGCATCTCATGTGTCGAACTTATGTAATATCATCTATTAATATCAAATGGCAAAAGTAATAACTATATGCCTTAACTCACAATGTTTCTAGAGATTCGCTAGCAACCGAGTTCTTCACTGTGAGCGCCAGCAGACACATGTATTGCTGGTGGGCAACCGAGGTCTCTATCAAGGACAAACTGTATAGATTATTGATACATTCACGCAGGATTCTCTGAAACATAGTTTATATAACACACTGATGCAGATCAACAAATTCATTGCAAGTTGTGTTGTACGTTTACCACCCCTTCCTGAAGAGTTGATATAAAAAAAGAACCAGATTACCTACAAGAATAGGTGGTAATAACAAATTTTCTTTAAGAACACGATCATGACCATGACCTCTTTATCTAATGGTAGCAATGTTAGGTGTAGACAGTATTAATCTTTGTCCAACATCGGTGTAAACTGTGAATGGCTTTTTTATATTTTATTCATTCCAATCAAACTTTTATATCACCTATATTTTGAGTTGTAAAAAATGTTGTGCCTCAAAATTCGAATGTAGTTCTTCATTAAAAGTTACATACGTTAAAGATGTTGTTTACCTGTGATGTAGCAGCAAGTCAAGATAGGTTTTCCCATATAATAAGATATTGATGCTTTGATCAGTGGGTTCATTAAAACAAAAACCATAGATTGTTAAATAATTCTAAAAATAAACTTACATAGTCACAAAAACATTTTTTCTATCTTATGGTAGTTTTTTTGTAAATGTAATTTTTTTTAAATTGTCTATAAATAAAGTTATTTAAGCTATTTATGAAAATAATCAGTAATAATCTTCCTGGCAGGATGTATTATTATTATTATTATTAGCACAGCGTCTTACTACCCGTTCGGGTTATACGCACTTACGCTAATGTGTAATGGTAGGGTGATTGTGAGATGAAATGAAGGACCTACAGTTTAACGTGGAATCCGAACCATGGTGGAGGCCTGGCATTCCCCACATTCACAAGATGTCTTGTCAGAGGTGAAGGAAGGGTTTGGTAATCAGATAAATCTGTGCCGGGACCTGGGATTGAACCCCGGCCGCCAGCTCAGAAGTCTTGACACCTTACCCCTAGACCACCAGGTCACCCTTCTGGCAGGATGTAGATTGTAAAGGTTGATGGAAGAATATGTATATCATTCTATGGTTGGAAACAAGAAAAAGTTCATTTTGAAATGCAAGTCAATACTGTCCAGGTGCAAATAGTACAATGAGTGTTTATACTCATAAGCAGAAGCTTGGGAGTGTTATCAACACACAAGCAATAGGCCTTGCAGGATAAACTCTTTATTTTCTTCCTTCTCTTTCTATTTTATACATAGGTGTCTTTGTGCTTAAAGTGCTTAAGTAGCTCAAGTATTTTTTTATCACTCTGTCTTACTACCTGTTCAGGTGATACACATATATGATAATTACTCTAATGGACTAGGAATGAGGAAGGAAGCATTTTATAAGTAACCTAGCTGCATTTGCATTGTAGCCGAGTGGGAAATCATTTAGAAAAAACCATCCTCAGTACACCTGAGATTTGAACCCTGATCTCCCTGTCTTAGGCAGACCAGTCCAACATTAAAGTCACACCTTAGACCATTCGACCACTGGAGCAGGTTGTGTTGAGTTAAGATGCAGCTTGCTTTGCAAAATAGCTTCAAAATCACTAAATAGGCAACAATGGTAATGTAATTTAAAATTGAATAAAGTGTATTTAACCTTTATAATATTTTGAAAAACATTTTAAGTTGTTTAATAAGGAACATTTAAGTATATTTATAAATAAAAATCCATTTTTGGTGAAATTAGGTTGTACAAGTTGTATTAAATTAATGTGAAAGCCATAACTGTGTAATATAATATTAAACATATGCACAATATTTTAATGATATTTGAAAGAGATTGATAATGTTAATTACAAGTTATAATATATTATAATTAGGAATATATTGGAGCTATAACAAACACCTAAAAAATTCAGTAACATATTAAAATTGCAGATGTTTGAGTCAAATTTAACTTAAAGCTATGTTTTTAAAAACAAAGGATGATATGATTATGCAATTTTGTATGTCTATATTAATGTGAAAGTTTGACAGAACAAGTTATTAAAATTTGAAAATGTATAAAAAATATAATTCATTTATTATCTGTATTTCTTTGTTCTTTGGTTATTGCTGCAACGTTACTTATAAGACATGTTTCAATGCTACGACGGTATCATTCTCATGTCTGATGAAAAAGAAGAAACACACCAAATGAAACCATGGTTAAAACATAATGCATTAGCTAATGTGATATAACGTGCAAAATTGTTGAAAGTTAATATAATATCGAGAGATAATACTTATGAAATAGCACATTTACCGGATATTAAAACAATGTAGTTGAGTATTCCATGTTTTGTGATTAATGAAACTGATTTGATAATGGCCATGGCCATGGCCAGGACGATGGTGGGTGGTTGTTGTTATTGTGGTGGGGTCTAGCTTAGCTAGCAACAAGCACCAAGGCAAACCAAAATAGTGTAATCAATCAATCAGTATGATAGGATAATCGTTATATAATGGCTAATAATATTGTTTTATCGTCAGTACGGGAGAAGGTCCTAGACCACTATTGTCAGATCGCCAAGAAAGACTTTTTTATAAAGATACAAATAGAATCTATAGACCGGGTGTTAGTGAAAATCAAGAACCTAATTGGGGATTATGCAATTGTATAAGTGGATGGAGTGATCGTGTTAGACAGTTTACAAGACCTAATATATATTCTAATCTAGAAGAGATTTTTGTTTTTACAAATCCTAATTATAGTGATTCAGTGTCTAAAAGATGAAGCTAGTTTTATAGACAATACTAATATTGAAATTAATTCTCATGCAATACCAGTATCTGAAGTTTTAGAAACAAGTGTTGAAAGTACTGGTGCTGCTACAATTCCAATTACTACAACTCAATTAGCCTTTGGTGGTACTCTTGTTGAATTATCTCATGTCATAATATCTCAGTACATAATTTCTTCCTATATGCATAATATCTTTGACTTCTTATATTTTTCCAGAATGTTCTTCTCTTATTTTATACATACATGTTAATTGTAATTCTTAAATCAGTTTCCATAATCAGACAACATGGGATACTCAATTACATTATTTTAATATCTGATAATTATGTTATTTCATATGTATCATTTCTCGATATTATAATTTATCAATCTTCACCAATTTTGCATGTTGTACTACATTGGCTAACGCAGTGTGTTTTAACCTTGATTTATTTTGGTGTGTGTATTCTTTTTCCATAAGACCTAAGGATGATGCCGTCGTAGCATCGAAACATGTCATATAAGTAACATTGCAGCAATTGCAGCAGTAACCAAGGCACGTGGAAATACAGATAAGAAACAAATTCAATTTATTTTTTTAATACTTTTTCAAAATTTAATAACTTGTTCTGTCAATCTTTCACATTAATATAGACATATGAAATTGCATAATCACATCATCCTTTGTTTTTAAAAACATAGTTTTAAGTTTAATTTGACTCAAACGTCTACAATTTTAATGTGTTTCTGAATTTTTTAGATGTTTGTTATAACTCCAAGATATTCCTAACCATAATGTATTATAACTTGTAACTAACATTATCAATCTCTTTCAAATATCATTCAAATATTGTGCATATGTTTTATATTATATTACACATTTATGTATTTCGCATTCATTTAATACAACTTGTACAACCTAATTTCACTAAAAAATTATTTTTATTTATAAATATTCTTTATGGTATTATTAAATGTTCAAGTTACCTTTTTAAGTTTATCTCGTTTCTTTCTATCAAAAATGAACAAACATGTTGCAAGTACTCATGACCTTCATCTCTTTGATACTTACAGGAAAATTTAGTTCCACCTCTGTGAGGCAATTGGCAGCCATGAAGCGAACATACACATTACTCGGGTTGTTACTTTGTTGTACCAGAGCTAATAAGAATAGGAGATGTTCACTAAACAAGCCAATCACTTCGTTTTCTACTTCTTTCTGGAATAAAAAGTGTTAGAGTTTAATTTTGAAACAAGATTAAAATATTAGTCACACATTTGGAGCAAAACTGATTACATAACTTGAAATCCTAATTTAAGGTTTGGCTATCAAAACATTCAAAAATGTAAAGAGCTTTTGTTACAAATAAATGTCAAAAAGATAGGTAACAATATTGCCCACCAGATGATCATTGTGTCATATTTCTTCTTTTTGAAATAGCTGAGTGTTTTGCGTAAAGACTAACTTTTTTTAGTTGTTGGTGAACCTTCACAGTAAGAAGTTGTATTGTTTAGAGAAAAATTGACACAGTACAGTTATAACAGTGAAGAAGATTGGGGATTATCACAGAAAAGTATCATATTTCTTCTTACTATGAACTTAACATAAAGGTATGCTATGCTTTTGATAAGATTAGTGTAATATATTAAGATGTGTAATTTTTTCTGACAAAAAAGTGTTTGCTTGCTGTTGTCACGTCTCTGTTTTGAGATGTGACTCTGTTCTTCCAAAATATTAATTTTTCTAACTAAAGATATTGCTTTATATTAACTTTTTTCTTTTGTCTTACAAAAACATTGTATGATTTAACCTTTGTCAGAAATTATTTTGAGATGTGAGATTTTTTCTTAAGTATGATTTGATCTTCAAGGCACTGCAATTTATAATCTTAAGATGAAAGCACATTATAATAAGAAACATATAGCCTAACATTGTTTTATCATTTTCAGAAAAATGATAATGCTCAAAACTGATATTAAAATTAGCCAGGCAAAATGCCACAGACATTGAGGATTACAAAGTGTGTTGGGAGACTGTAACAAGCACTAATGGGATATGCCAAACAAAATCAAGAAATTAAGAACAAATGGCAGGATGAAATATAAATTACTTTTAATAGTCCCCACTATCCATTAACACACTTTATGAACTAGTTTTATGTTAACAAAAACTACACAGCTTTTTTCTATAGGAATGTGTGAAGTAGAACTAGATGCTGTTACAAAACTGTATATTCAGGGAGAATCCAAGTGAATAGGAAACGAATTTGAGGTCAGAAAAGGTTCTATTAATTGAAAACGTGCCACCACAGGTTTATAGAATGTTTATTCTATGAACATCAAACATTGCTGGATTGAAAGTAGTTTATTAACTGAAATATTAATATGAACTTAAAAACTAAGTAGAGATCAGGCAAGAACAAACACTATCAATAGAACTACCAACATATGCATAAAAAATGTACCAATATCATAATGAATCAATGTTAAATTGAGGCGTTGCGTGCAAGAAGGGCGAACTCAACATCGGACTCTTTTTTTTCATACATCGTGTTCAGGAACATCTACTGCACATGCTCATAGTTCTAGTTTGTGGAGTTCGTACTTCTAGCCCCTGAAAATAAGGCTTTAAAATAAACTTGAATCACTTTTGACCGTTTAGCATGTGGGCAATAAGGGCGAACTCAACATTCTCCTCCCTACCGCTCGCTGTTGAAGGTCACAAGCAAAGAGACTGTTCTTTCTCACAAGTCAGTTCACGCTCTCAGCTCGTGCGAAGCTAGTGTTTTTCTATTTATTGTATTTCTGTTTATTGTACAAACTGTAATGGCAAGTGTAGTGGAGGGTTATCCTCGTAAAAGAGTTTGAAATAAAGATAATTGGAAATGATTTGCTAGCAAGAAGAACAGGAATGAGGGAAAGGACTATGTCTCTCAAACCACGAAGAGGGTTATAGCACCCCATAAAGTTGGAGAGCCGTGTGGCTGTGGGTGCTTTGATAAGGTAGGCCTACCTAAAGTTCAAAGTATTTTTAACGCAATTTGGCAGTTAGAAGATTACAATTTACAAAACGCTTATTTGTCCAAACTCGTTAACAGTAATGATGTTAAGAAATTGTACGTCAAAGGCAGGCCAAGTCATACTTTGAGACGTATTGAATATACTGTAATCGGTGACAATGTGAAATACAATGTGTGTCGAATTGCTTTTTACAACATTCATGGGATAACAAAAAAATGTGTTCGCATCGTTCTAGATAAAACAAAACCGACAGGAACAATAGAAAGTGACTTGAGAGGCAAAACTGAATCTGTAAACAAAGTAGAGGAAGATGATAGGTCACCCATCAGTGAGCACATTTTACATCTTTGCCCTTTGTTTCTACCCACTACAGCCGGGCAAAAAGCCCTCATCGAAAATACCTCCCAGTTGGTCTTAATTTAAATTTACTCTACGAACTATATCAGGAATGGTCCAAAGAAAGTTATCCTGGAAGGCATCCTGTCTCTAAGCATTTTTATAGAGATATGTTCAATACATTCAACATTGGTTTCGAACCCCTCGGTAGTGACACGTGTAATTTTTGTGATAAAACTGACAGTTCAATAAAAAAAACTAAATAAAAATGGTCAGCAAAATTCTGATAGCGTCAGAAAACTTGAAAAAGATAAGGAATTACACTTAAGACTAGCGAAAGCTCCACAGGCCCTCATCAAGTCTTATAAAAATAATGAAGATGATGATACTTTGGTGATTGCTTTTGACCTTCAATAGGTGCTAACAACCCAAAAACTCACAAGCGGGATCCAGTTCTACAAACGTAAACTCTGGACTTACAACTTTTGTATTCACAACATTAAAACGGGTGAGTCAACAATGTTTTTATGGGATTAAACTATGGCAAAGCGTGGGTCTTGTGAGATTGCTAGATGCTTACAACAATACTTGTCAAACGTTCCAAATAAAACCCAAAAGATTATCATGTTCAGCGATAATTGTTTTGGTCAAAATTAGAACATCAATGTCGTTCTTGCCAATCTATCACTGATTCATAAAAAAACGATTTGATGTAATTAAACATTACTTCATGATACCCAGTCATTCTTATCTACCTGTGACTGAGATTTCAGTCAGATAGAAAAAGAGATATGACACGCAAATGTGTATTCTAAAGACCACTATGCGTACTTCATACAGAAATGCCGCAAGAAAACACCTTTTAAAGTAGTAAAACTCACTCTACATCATGTGAAAAATTTCACAGCTCTGCAAAGACACGTCACAAAAACTCACTTGACAGGAGCAAAATTTAAAGAAGGAGCAGTATTTGAATTCAATCAAAACTACAAACAGGGATTTTATATCCACAAAGCTTACAACTTAGATGTCAAACATCTCATAAAACTTCAAAAGGGAAAAAGCCCTACTTACAACGCCCAGACTTTCAATCTTGGAAACGAAGAAATAAACCAACTTTACGATTCTCCTGTTGTTGTGGCTCCTGAAAAACTGAAAGACATCCGAGATCTACTGTCGTATGTCCCTTTACCTTGGAGTAGATACTTCGAAGGGATATTGGAAACACAACATCTGCCAGCAACTTTACAAACTCCTGACGATGTCGATGAAGAAAACTATGCCGATCAAGTGATTACGATGTTTAAATATCTATGTTTTTTCCCCAGAAAGTTATTTGTACAGTATTTTTATATTCAAATGTATTAGTATTCAGTTTAAATATTTTTCAATAAATTTTGTTATTTATTAATTTTATTTTTCTGCCATCTATACACTCACACATTAGATCGGAGAAGAAAAATGGTGAGAGGAGAAGGGAGAGTGAATCTCGACTTTGTGCATTTACATAGGTACAATATTATTGTTCCTGTTGTTGAGTTCGCCCAGCCTAAAAAGTTGAAAATGATATTATTCAAAACATGCTCTTATTGAGTTCGCCCTTCTCGCACGCAACACCTCAATTGCTCTACCAACTCTTCGCTTTAATTTAACATGCTTTAAATGTGCAGAGAGAAGGCAGATGTGTTAAACATGGATCAATTCTAACTGTGGGTGCAAGAAACAAGGGTGTGAGGGGAGCTAAATGTTGTGAACATGGAGGAATACATAACCTATTTTATGATACATTCAATCCTAGGCACTTGCATAGTTGTTTAAACTTAGTAACATTTAAGTTTTTGGTTAAAATGTCAAGCCATTTGAAATTCACTTTAGACATATTCAATCTTTACAACTTTATCGCATACTAACTCCCTTACAAAATTATACTTCACATCCATATATGTTTCAATCTTTTGTGTCCCCACTTCTCAAGACACTTGAAGGCAGGCTGGTTGTCCTCATATATGGTAGGCACTTTGGGGTTCATTCCCAGCTCCAGTAGTAGACTGAGTAGCCACAGGAAATAAGTAAAGGCATTAGCAAGTGAAATGAATTCTGCCTCACAGGTACGCAAGGCAATAGTGGGCTGCTTTCTAGTTGTCCAAGATACAGTTGAACCAAAAACTTTCAGAAGAAATCCAGATGTTGATTTGCGACTGGAATCGTTGGCCCTATCTGCATCAGCATATGCAATTAGCGGTGTCCCTTCTTCTTTAGGAAAGTGCAGAGCTAGGTGTGAAGTTCTTTGTAAATAGCGAAGAATGCGCTTCAGTGACTCCCAATGAGTGTTAGTTGTACAGCTTTGAAACCTGCTGAAATAATTGACAGAAAAACTCAGGTCAGGTCTGGTGTATAGCATTAAGTGCATCAAACTGCCTATGAGCTCTCTGTATGGCTTGATGCCAATTATAGAGGTTGATCCACCATCATTAATAGGGGGTTTCGTCTCCATTTGTGTTTTAGCTATTTTGCAGGTTTCCATGTTAAATTTGCATAAAAGTATTTTGATATAAGATGGTTGACTAAATATACAATCGTTTCTTTTCTCAATTTTTATTCCGAAAAAAAGTGTAAGTTACCCAGATCTTTCATGTCAAATTTAGCTTGAAGTGCAGCTTTGATCTTCTTAAGAGGTTGTATGTGAGTACTGCTGATGATCAATTCGTCAACAAAAATCAGTATGTAGATCTTGGTATCACCGACATGTAGGTACAGACATGGATCATTCTGCACTGGTTTAAAACCAAGTGATCTAATAAAGGTGTCAAGGCACTTGTTTCATTCTCAGGATGCCTGCTTGAGGCCATACAATGATTTCTTGAGCTTGCAAACAAGTTCTAAATTATTTAAAAAAAACAGGGGGTTGTTGCATGTAGACTCCTTCGGACAAGGTTCCATGCAAAAACGTATTCTTCACATCTATCTGACATGCATGTAAATCTTCTTGATTAGTGATGGCTAGTATTGTTTTCACAGTATTCATACGTGCTACTGGGGCATAGGTCTCACTAAAATCGAAACTTTTCTTCTGTTGACAACCTTTAACCACTAACCTTGCAATATAGAAATCCTTATTACCATCTTGATCTCTCTTGATGCTGAAGACCCAGCGACAGGAGATAGTTTTCCTACCAGGGGGTAATGAAGTTAGTTCTCAGGTGCCGTGTTTCTTGAGGGAATTAATTTCTTCTTCTACAGCTATCATCCAGTTCCTCTCATCAGGTCTACCCTTGACATCATCAAAATCTTCAGGCAAATTGTCAAGAAAGCTTTCTGCATTCATAGCAAATGCTACATGATCTCGCAAATAGCTTGGTTTCATGCGTGGGCGTGAGCTACGACGAAGTTCACCTTCATCTGATAGTGGAGGTGTTTCTTTGTCCAACTCTTCATGACTGGCTTCACCTGAAGGTAGAATTCCTTCTGACAAAATGGTATCGGTTTCACAAAGTAGTGGTGCTTTCACTGCTGGGGATGTGGTATATTTTATCCACTCCAAGTGGCATTTTCATCAAAAAACACATCACATGCCAAAACAATCTTTCTTGTGACAGTGTTCCACATCCTATAGCCATTGGGGCAATAGCCGGCCATGATGCACTTCTGGGTACAATTGTTCAGTTTCCCTTTAAGTAGCTCATTAAGGATGGGCACATAGCCAATACAGCCAAACACACACAATTTTGACAAGTTTAGACATTGACTATACCAGACCTCAGCAGGAGTTTTACAATTCAAGGCTAATGTTGGGCTTATATTAACAATATATACTGCTGTCATCACAGCTTCTGACCAGAGATCTTTCAAAACATTTGCGTTTAGTAACATAAACCACACATGCTCCATTAGTGTTATAGTCATGCGTTCCCTTACTCCATTTTGAGAGGGTGTATATCTGATAGTATTTAAAACTGTATACCTTTGAATTCAAAGTATTTTATCATCTATGAAGATAAGTATTCACCATCTCAGACACAACTGAAGCGGCTTATTCTTTCATTAAAATGAACAGTTGCTGTAGCTTCATACTTATTTAAACACTCGAATACCTCTGACTTTTCTTTGATTGTGTAAACAATGGTAAAGTGACTGTAATCGTCAATTAGGGTAAGTATGTATCTCTTACCGTCATATGATCTAGGACTGATCAGATCCATGACATCACTGTGGACAAGCTGCAAGGGGCGCTTAGCCCTTGAGTGAGTTTTTTACGTGAGGCAATTTAGTCATTTTACCTTGGATACAATGCTCACATAGAGATTCCCGAGTTGTAAGTTTTTGTTTACATACACACTGTTCATGCCATCAACCATTTCACAAAGATACTTCAAACAGGTATAGTCAATATGCACCAGTAGTTTATGCCATAGATTTGTACAATCTACCTCAGCAACATTGGCACAGGTATTTTGAACAGAAAATGTCACTAAGTACATTTTGTGGCTGCAACTGCTACAAGTTTATTATGCTTGAACATTTTTGTTACACCTTCTTCAAAAATTACCTTGCCTCCATTGGAATCCAGTCGTCTGACTGATAAGAGGTTGTGTTGTAGACCAGGCACGATAAGAATATTTCCCAGCTTGATCACATTGATTTTTCCATCCATCTCAAAAGACATACAGAGATCACCAACTTCTGTCGCTTTTAAATTTTCACCAGATTTTGAGATATTTATATTCGCAGGACTTGAGAGTATGAATATTAGTTAGAAGATGACAATAAGTAATAATGTTTTTTACAAAATTTGCACTGAAGTTGTCTTCGTCGAGTGTTTTGATTAGGTCTAGTTTGTTGATAAAAAGATTTAGACTGTTTCTTATGGCTCTGTGTAACTTTTCGATTTGCTTGGGTCATAAAGGAATGTGAGGTTATGACTTCTGCTGTTGTACCTTCCAAAAATCGTTTATGTTCCTTATCTAATAACCTATTTTTTACAAAGCTCAATATCAATTTTTCAGCCAGTTTCAAGAGCAGTAACAACGACATTGTATTTGTTCGGCGTGGTAATTAAAATATGGCAGACAATATCTAATTCTTCTAATGTAGCACTCGTTAACCGTAATTCCCGAATTAATTTATCAAATAGATTAAAATGTACCTCCAGAGTTTCACTTGATGGATCGAACTTCATCAATCAAAGATTTTAACTGGTTAGCTATGCCTTTTCTTGCATAGTTATTCATAAGGGAAAGCCATATATAAAATGCAGATTCTTTATACTTGGCACATTCAAAGACGTTTTTTGAAAGTTTCTGGACTAATTGAGACTTGCATTTTCGATCTTTTTTCTTCCACTCTGCCAGTTATTTTGTCTTCTTATTCGAGATGTCAGAACTATCAGCTTCAGTGAAAATTACTTTAGCACAGTAATCACTTTGAACTATTTCCAGCAAATTGAGTTCATCAAGCAGCGTTTCCATTCTAAGCTACCAGTTATTGAAGTTTGAATCATAAAATAATGGAACACAATACTTTTCTTCATCTGTCATGGCGGCTAACAAGGCTTCTTCTGGGATAAGTCTTCTAGAGGTGAATGTTAATGTTGATTCTCAATGCACACAGACAATAATAAATATTCGTTCATTTTAAAGGATTCTGGGACCATAACCTTAAAATGTGCCACCACAGGTTTATAGAATGTTTATTCTACAAACATCAAACATTACTGGATTGGAAATAGTTTATTAACTGAAATATTAATATGAACTAAAAAACTAAATACAGATAAGGCAAGAACAAATACTATCAACAGAACTACCAATATATGCATAAAAATGTACCAATATCATAATGAAAGAATGTTAAATTGATATACCAACAATAACAACAGTAGCTGCATGCATGAGGTGGACCACAAAGAAACAATATGATAAATTACAGATAACAAATAAATTCAATGGGGAATTCTGTACCACCATATCTCATATTTCCTCGGGTGCATTTTTTAAAAGTTGTATGCTAATAGGAGCTCCACCAGGAATAGCAGATTTAAAAAAAAAAAAGTGGATGGGTAAATAGGAATGTTTTTGTGGATATTTTGAAGCATTTTCAAAAACATGTTATGTGTAGCAAAAAGTGTCAGGTTTTACTTACTATGGACAATCATGAGAGCCACATCACAATGGACTCTCTTGAGTTTGCCAAAGATAATGGCACAATTTTAGTTACACTACCACCCCGCACAAGTGGTAAACTCCAACCATTAGATAAAACTGTATTCAAGTCTTTGAAGACCAATTTCAATATAGCATGTAGGCCTAATGATTGGATGTTGTCTCACCCTTGAGAAACACTACCAATATATAACATTACAGGTCTCTAGGGTAGATCATATCCAAGAGCTTTCACACCAACAAACTTTGTGAATGGTTTTGTCTCAACAGGGATATAACTAATAAACATACTTTCTTATGATGATTTTTTTAACTTCCTATGTTTCCAGCCTGAAACTCCTGAACCTCTACCAGGGAGATCTACTCAGTCACTCCAAATCATTGAACCTAAGCAAGTTACACCTTAAAAGGAAATAAGAGTTATTTCTCCTAAATAAATAAAACCATTCCCTAAAGCTAAACCAAGACAAGCAGACATAAGAATTAATAAAAGAAAATAGTGCAATTCTTACTGATACACCTGTGAAGGCTGGTCTAATTCGAGACATATCGGAAAGACAAAGAAAAGTGTAGCTGCACCTAAACTTAAGAAGACTAAAGGGTGAACATCTTTTAGTAAGGAATCTTCAGAACCAGAAATGGATGACAATACTGTTTATTCAGACTCTGACCAAAATGAGGAAAACAAAAATCTTACTGATTAGGCCTACTCCATGCATAGTCTAGGACCAGAAGAAGACATAACAGTTGGAAGTTGGGTTTTGGTTAAATACTGGACTAAATAATAAAACAAGTATTTTGTTGGTCAAGTCAAAATGTTTGAGTTTGTTCCAATGGCTATGAAAATGCCATTGGTGCTTACATTTTAATGCACTTGCACCCTTACTTTGTTGTAATTGATAGTGTTTAACAGTCTTTATCTAGAAGTACTTTGAAAGTTAAAGTTGAGTCAACTTCTATGGAGTGATAAACAAAGAATTAAGGATAAGGACTCTGTAGACAGTGCAATCTGTTAGTGTGGAATCGATCTCTTATGTAGTATTACGCACCTTACTGATACAAAATCTGTATATATTGGGGTTTAGATATTGGTTATATTAATTATTAGTAGTTTACCTTTCCAAACAATTGCAGCAATATTGTTGTCATGGAGACCAAACATTGTCCTTTAATAATTGCAGCCCTCTCACCAACTGTGGTAAGAAATGCCTTCTGTAACAAGATTAGTAAAAACATGAGTGGTGAAAAGAATAAGTTTGAAATTGATACACAATGGAACATAAGAGTTTATGAGAATCTTATTTATTATGGCAGGGAATATTAATCAGTACTCTAAGCCTAAATTTATAAAGCTATCCCCCCCCCCCCTTCTGTACAGTAGTCATAATTCAAACATTAAATGTGTTTGTATAATTGATTTGTGGGTTATATGTTTATAAATCATCAACATTTCTGTGATGGGGAGGGTTGAAATTGCATCCTGCACTCTTGTAGGTTCGTTTGACCCAAGAGGTCAGTATTTCACTTACACCCACATGAGTATTGAGGGAGATGGATAAATCACACATGGAAAACCACACCTACTGCATCTGGCCAAGGTCCAAATCTCATCTTGTTGATCCAGTCTATTGTAAGCATGCCACCTTGTTCAACATCTCATCCAATGTGAGTAAGTAAATTAAGACCCGAACATAAAAGTGATTAAATCCTCCCATTACCCCATCAACAAGTAATGAGATAATAACTAGGTTTTTTGTAAAAGTTAGAGAGATATTTTCTGTTAGATTGTTTAGTATTTATATGTTTTCTAGTATTAAAACGTTAAAAATACACTTGCATATGCCATTAAATATTAGGAATGGAATCATCCTAAAATGGTGTCAAGGCTATTTTAGTGTGTAATATCTATCAATCAACAAATAAAAGGTTTGGTTGAGTTGGGATGGGTAATACTGATAAAATGAGATATTTATATGATTATTTTGGGGATGAAACACAAATTATTGTACATTTAAGGTACTTTTATTTAAAACAAATATTATTTTATAATATATTTTACATAGTGAAAATAGATTGATTACTTACTTACTCCATGGTATTAGGAACAAGAAAGTTCATTGATACACTTAATTTGTATGCCACTTATCTCTATCTTGAACTAACTCTATCCAGTCCACCTCATTACACCCTTTCTTTTTCAAGTCCATTCTAACGTTATCCTCCAACCTGTGTCTAGGTCTTATCAATGCTCTCTTCCCATTAGGTTTATCAGTCAATAGTCAAACATGGTTCTAGATTCTCCCTTTCACGCTGTAATCAGTGAGATTTGATTGGCCTGACAATGTCTTGTGATGAGTGTAGGGTATGTAACTCATCACTATATAGCCTTCTCCATTACCCTATATCTCACTATATAGCCTTCTCCATTACCCTATATCTTTATTCATTTTCAAACTAAACACTTCCTGAGCACCTTGTTTTAGAGCACCCTAAATTTGTTTATGTGATGTTAATTACCATGTTTCACAACCATATAAAACAGCTGGTAAAACTATTGTTTGGTATATTCTGAGTTTTACATTCCTTGACAGCAGAGGTAGGATGTTAACAACTTAATGACCAATTAATAGAGTAAAGATGCATTAAAACTAATTTTAAAAAAAGCTCGCACAAGCTATGAAATACCGGTTAGCAATATTCTGTTTCATGGCCAGAAAAGCATCTCACTTGTAAACAAGTGGTACACCTCAAACTGTATTCCAAAGCTAAGTTATTGTTTTATAAAAACAAACAATAATTGTCTACAGCAACCACATATCACCTCTTTTTGTAGCAGACCTAACTCTTGCAAATGAGATGTAATTGCCTTTTTATCGTTTTTAAACAACCTTGACCATAAACTAATGAATTTACACTATGTAAACTCACACAAAAATCCATCTCGACTAAACCAATCCCTACTGCCACACCCAAGTGTAAAAATTATATTAAATCACAAATCTATAAGCCCAAATTAATATTACTAAAGTAACTTAATTAATATTGTAGCGTGCTCATGGGGTGGCGGGCTCTGTAAACTGGAGCGCTAGAGTCGGCGTCAGCTCAGTGTGGGCTGACCCGACGCTAGAGGTGAAGATTACCTGGTCTGACTTGAAAGAGTCAACACCTCTCTGCGAATGGCTAGTCTAGAGGCGGAGCCGTTGACCAATGCGCACGCTCACGAGTCGAAGGAAGCCTCTTGTGTGTTGTGTATTCAATAAATTAATTATACAAGTATCTTTCCATCCACGGCCTGATTATTACTCCTAAGTTCCTCGGACAAACGGAGCCCGAGCACAGCACAATGGTAGCAGACGACAAAGAAAGAATGTGTGATAATATGAAAAACCATCAGTAAAATCCAAGAATACACAAGCATGCAATACGTCAACAATTCTGTCCCAGAAGTGGAAAGTGACCCATTAGATGACGACTCGACAACCCGGAGGGCAGAGCGAGGCAATATCGCCATCACCAGCCAGATCAACACGTTACAGACCAGAACCACGGAGCAGATTGGAGCACGTTAAGTGTTTCCCATATCCAGCCCAGGGGCCAGCAGACGAAGGAGCCAAGCAGACATTCAACAAGCATCCCTACTCGGCAAAAACGGGAAGGTCTGCGGTTCGCCACAGACAAACAACCCAGAGAATGGA
>CABEEJ010003177.1:0-44537 GCA_901482245.1 Timema douglasi
TACGGCCTTGACCACTATTCTAGTGCTCTCTTTTAAATTCTATTTTTGAAGCTGTAGCGCCTTAAACAATACGTGTAAACCTTAAGACAGCGCAAAATAAACGTAAAAATCTTATAATAATATTGAATAATACACCTGTATTGTAATATTCGTCTAGCTTATCTAGCGCACTCTCTAAAATCCATGTTAAAATTCATGTAGCTATACACTTTTCAACTTAGTTATCTAGTAAGATATTTATTTCGTTACAAGCTTGCGTTTTACCCCAAACTCCCTAAAATAAACGTATATGTGGGTGTGGAATAGTTCAACCCTGAACCCGGTGAGGGATAAGAATATCAAGAACTCGAGACTATGTACATTATGTACACTTTGTAGCCAACACTTAAAAACGAAAGGCTACCATCTAAAATAAATAAATGCAGAGGTAAATGTGGTGTTATTGCAGGAAAAAAAAGTCTTATGGAAAATTAATACAAACGTTAGTTTTTTTTAATAAAAAATTCAATTGTTCTGATATAACACATGACAAGTTGATCTAGAGACTACTAAATGCCTGTTCAAGTGGGTACTCCCAATTAGGAATAGATTTAGAATTAATCGACCCTCAAAAACGCTATTTTTGACCCGCCAAAACTCCTATAGAGGCATTTTCAAAAATTATTATTATTTAAAATTTCACTTGTGCTGACATAACATATATGCCAAGTTGGTTTAGAGTTTCTATACTGAATCCTTGTTCAGGTGGGTAATCCCAATTACAGCCAAATTTTGAAATAATTTACCTTGAATTAGGCTATTTCTGACACACAAATACTCCTATGTAGGCATATTCAATTTTTTTTTTAAAATTTCGCTTATGATATAGCACATAAGACTAGTGGGTGCAGAGACTCTATAGTCTATACTAGATTCCTGTTTAGGTGGGTACACCTAATTAGGGCCAGAATCCAAATTTTAGATCATTCTATATCATGCGTTCCAAAGCAGATTTGATGTTATGGTGTCCTCAAAACTTCAAGTTATCAAATTTGAGGTGAACGTTCAACCGTCGCGGAGAACTGTCACACATGATCAAATAAGACGTTTGTATATAAATACATTTAAGCCAAAATTTAATATCAACAAGGTGAAAATTGTGTTAAGTTATAGTAAAATTAATATTTTATACACAATATTAGAGTAACAATACAAATAAAAAATATTTTTTTAGAATTTGAGATCTGGACATGTAATTATTTTATAAAAAGATAATAATTTATTCATTTATGTTTTAAAATTTTCAAAACAAAATATCATCATATGAAACGAATATGATATTTATTTTAGGCGATTTAACAACCCAATGGATTAAGATTTTGAATTAATAACACTGAAATACATTATTTCAGATCCGCCATTGTTCTTATACAGACTAAATTCAAATATAATTCAAATTTCACTTGTGCTAATATAACACATATGACAAGTTGATCTAAAAACTCTATATTAAATCTCTGTTTAGGTGGGTATTCTCAATTAGGGCCAGATTTTGAATTAATTTACCTTGGAAAAACGCTATTTCCGACCCAACAAAACTCATATAGAGGCATTTACAAAAATTATTATTTTTAAAAAATTTCACTTGTGCTAATGTAACACATATGACAAGTTGGTCTAGAGAGACTATTGAATTCTGGTTCAGGTTGGTGATCCCAATCACGGCCACATTTTGAATTAATCAACCTTGAATAACTCTATTTCTGACATACAAATACTCCTATGTAGGCATATTAAAAAAATATTTTTTGAAATTTCACTTGTGCTGATATAACACATATGACAAGTTGATCTAGAGAGACTATACTAAATCCCTGTTTATGTTGGTACTCCCAATCAGGGCCAGATTTTTAATTAATTGACTCTGAATAAACTATTTCCGATCTGCCAAAACTCCTAAACAAGCTAATTTCAAAAATTATTATTTTTTGAAATTTAACTTGTGCTGATATAACACATAAGACTTGTTGGTCTAGAGACTCTATACTGAATCCCTGTTTAGGTGGGTACTCCCAATTAGGGCCGGATTTTGAATTAATCGATCCTGAAAAACACTATTTCCAACCAACCAAAACTCCTATAAAGGCTTTTTCAAAATTTCACTTATGCTGATATAATATATGACAAGTTCATCTAGAGACTCTATACTAAATCCCTATTTAGGTGGGTTATCCCAATTAGGGACAGATTTTGAATTAATTGACCTTGAAAAAATCTATTTCTGATATACAAATACTTTTATATAGGCATTTTCAAACATTATTTTTTGAAATTTGACTTGTGCTGATGTAACACATATGCCAATTTGGTCTAGAGACCCTATACTAAATCCCTGTTTAGTGTTTAGATTGGTACTCCCAATTAGAGCGAGAGTTTGAATTAATCGACCCTGATAATGATATTTCCGTCCCGCCAAAACCCATATAGAAGCTAAGCTATGTAAATTCAATAATTATTATTTTTTGAAATTTCATTTGTGTTGTTATAACACATATGACAAGTTGATCTAGAGACTATACTAAATCCCTGTTTAGGAGTGTACTCCAAATTAGGGTTAGATTTTGAATTAATCGACCTTAAAAAACGTTATTTCTGAACACAAAAATTCCTAAATAGGCATTTTCAAACATTATTGTTTTTTGAAATTTCACTTCTACTGATATAACGTATGACTCGTTGGTATAGACACTCTATATTAAATCCCTGTATACGTGGGTACTCCCGATTTTAAATTTAATGTCATTCTATATTATAGTTTTCCAACGCAGAATTGAGGTTATGTTGTCCCCAAAAGTCAAGTTATCAAATTCGTGGTTAACGTTCAAGCGTTGTGGAGAACTGTCAAACATGATAAAATAAAACTTTTGTGTATAAGTACATGTAAGCCAAAATTTAATATTAAGACGGTGAAAATTGTGTTTAGTTATTATAAAAAATTATTTTATACATAATATTTAGGTTATCAACACAAATCAAATATATTTTTTCCATTTTGAGATATGGACTTATTAATTATTTTATAAAAATATATTCATCTATTCATTTATGTTTTAAAATTTTCAAAACATAATAATTATCAAAAGAAACGACAACTATATGTATATTTCTTTTAGGATTAAGATTTTGAATTAATTACACTGAAATATGTTTTTCATATTTGCCATTATTCTTATAAAGACTATTTTCAATTGTTATTATTTTTCAAGATTTCACTTGTGCTAATATAACACAAACACATACGACAAGTTGATTCTGATATTAAATTGTTAATATCTCTATTTGGGAGTTCCATAATTCCTTGAAATTTATTTGGGTACAGCTGATTCGAGCCAGATTTTGAATTTTTGGACATTTCACATTATATCCTTATCAAGGAGACTTGATTTTATTGTATCTTCAGACGGTTTAATTAGCAAATTCGTGGTGAACATCAAGTGTAGCGGGAGTTTGACAGTGCAAAATTAATACATGCTTACTCTTAATATTCCTTTTTAATATAATTTAGGCCTAAGAGGGTATTTATCCAGTTCTAATGGATTAAATACAATTTAATCTGATTATAGACCTACAAATAAGTATTATATAATATGTATTACAATTTAAATTTGTTGTAATTTAAAAAATCATACATTGATCATAATATTTATTTTGTGCCCTTTCTGGTCAGATATAGTGTTTACAATGAATTACAGCTTCTTGTATGGACTAGAGCATATTTTTTTGTTTTTCTTTTTATCAGCAAGTCTTACTACCCGTTCGAGTATGCACTTAAGTACTAATTATGCTAATGAACTAGAAATTGGGAAGGTTTGATTTAGAGGAAATAAGCCCGCATCTGCGTGGAGGGAGAGTGGAAAACCACCCCTAGTTCATCCAACCGAGATTCGAACCTCGATCTCCCCATCCTCGGCAGTCTAAATAAACAAAAATCCAGCGCGTTGGCCAACTATGCAGGTTAGAACAAGTTATTACTTTGATTGATCTGTCTCATTCTCACTTATTACTCTGACAAAATTAAAGTGGTGGAGGTATGAGCAATACTATAAAAAAAATTCAATATACAGCCAATACTTGTAATGAATGGAGTGAAGATGTCGCTTGTAGGGTCAGTTGGTGTACTGTTTTTTTTAGCACCACGTATTACTAGCCATTCATATGCCTATGTACTAATACCTCTAAAGTTTTGGGGATGAGGAAGAGTGAATTTAGAGGGAGTTCATCTGCATTTGTGTGAAGTGAGAGTGGAAAAGAACTTAAGAAAACCTCTGTGCAGCCGACCAAGATCAAACCTCAATCTGCCTATCATCGGCATTGAGTTTATTGTGAGACTAACGCCTTTGACCAGTGGTCGGCAACCTACGGCCTGCTGACTGATTCTATCCGGCCCGACAAAGATTTAGCGAACAAACAATCGTGTTCGTAAAAATATATTTAGGAGCTGTTCATAAAATATGTCACACTATTGTTTTCAACCCTTCCCCTGCATGTCACATCTGTCACAATACCACTCACTCCCTTCTAATTATTGTTTTAAAAATTGAAAATTGTCACAATCTTTTGAAAATTTTGTTTACATTTTATTGCTTACACTGATAAAACTAAGGGTGATAAAGAAAAATTATAGTTACCCTTTTTTTTAGAACATAAAATCTACAACACAAAAGTCCCCGATTGTATGTAGCTCGAGTTAATAGTTTAGGTGCGGGAGTCAATCAAAGCTGCACTTTTAAAACCCACATATTGAGGTGAAATCTCGCTTGTGATAGGTTCGTGAACATTCGTAACACACTTGATTTCAAAACAAATACACTTAATTGTATTGTGACATCACACATTATCTAACCTCTCCCGCTGTTCCCCCTCGTCACGCCGAGCACTACTCACCCCCTTAGCCCTCTTAACCGACTCCGCCCATAAGCGTGCTTAGTTTATGGACAGCCCCTAATAACTAAATACTATATGAGAAATATTATAAATTGGAGTTTTTTTTTCTGAATATTTATTTTAAACCGGCCCACTAATATTTTTATTAGATGCAAATGGCCCATGATATCAAACAGGTTGCTGACCCCTGCCTTAGACCATGCTGCCATCGAAGTAGGTGTATCTATTATTTTAATATATTATTAATTTTTAAGAAATTTAACTAGTATTTATATAAACATTATCTCTAAAACCCCAATGTATGTTGTTGTAACATTCTACTAACAGCTTGTAAGTTGGTTTGAGGGAATGGAGTGGCATCATTTATTCAACTTTGGCAGGTAACGGGGAAGTTCAGGACACTGACTCAAGCAAAGAAATACCTTTGTTGTCTCCAAAGAATACAGTGTGTCTGAAAAGTCACTGCGCAGTCAATGTTTTCAAATATTTTAGAATTTATTTAATGCTGTCGGCTTATACAGTGAATATAATGATTTTGTGCAGGAAAACGGTGGACAGCTTTTCTAAATTTTGAATATGAAGTGTCCGAGATTTATTTTTACATACTTGTAAATAAAGTGATCTTGGGTCTAGCACTTCTGCCGAAAAACCCATAGGCTTATAGAGTGATAGCATCAGTTGTTGACCGCCTATTGTAATTTTGTTATTCATTTTCCGGTTTTATCGTGTAAACATCAGTGACACTACTGGGATTTTTTTTTTTGTTATCTTATGTATAAAAAAAATTCACCAAGTTTTACTGCTTGTTCAGGCTATACACATATATTATAATTACTCTAATAGGGTAGGGATGAAGAAGGAAACATTTTAGATTTAATCCACTCACATTTGCATGGAGGGAGAGTGAGAAACCATTTAGGAACAACCACCCTCAGTGGACCCGACCGGTATTCAAACCCCGATATCCCCATCCTCAGCACCATTCTAACACGAGAGTGACGCCTTAGACCATGTGGTCACCGAGGCGGGTGTAAAATGTATTAACTTATGAAACTATAGCTAGTGATGTGTTATTAAGGTTTGAAAAGGAGAAGTCAAATTACTTAAAAAAGAACACATTCGCTAGTAGTCGAGCACCGAATTCCATTAGTCGTCCGTCATAAATCCAGTAGTCGCCCACGTGTGCGTTAGTAACCTATTTAAAGAAAATCAGAAAAACAAAGATAGAGCTTAAAAAACATTATTTATCTACACACTTGCTCTCAAAATTAATCAAAGTGTGATAGTTTCCTTTTTATTGCTCAACTTAATGTCATACACATATTGCCAGCCTTTAGAGGCTATTATTTTGCCAGTTTTTGTACACATTCTAAACAATGTTCCATCTCAGTTTAAAATCAGGTCTGGATCAGAAAGAATTTCTTTTTCCCCTATTGTATCAAGATAATCTTCCAGCTCTCTGAACCATTTCCTAATTAGTTCTTCGGTGACTATGGCTCTACCTTTTGTTAAAATCTCTGGTGTCTTGTCACAAGTTGCGGATGACACCTTAAGAAAATGCAATTCTATTTATTGCCTGGACAAGTGGTGTTTCTTTTTTGGTTGCTTTCACAATTTGCTGGACTGAATTTAATTTTTAATTTGTACCCAGTAGTGGCTGCCTTAAATTTTCTTATTCTTTGAGAATAAATGTTTTTTTATGCTCTAATACAGTAGTATGACTCATTCTACATCAACTGCAGAGACTCTATTTAAGAAAAAAATAAGTATTACTATTGTAGCTTACAT
Source organism: Timema douglasi (assembly GCA_901482245.1). Lineage (NCBI taxonomy): Eukaryota > Metazoa > Arthropoda > Insecta > Phasmatodea > Timematidae > Timema > Timema douglasi. The sequence goes on from CABEEJ010003177.1 coordinate 6,712, forward strand.
TAATTGTGGAAGAGCACATGGCTAGCACACAAAACATTAACAGCACTATCTTGCTGTCAGCTAGATGACACACCCAATACCATTACCACAAAACAATTATAGCTATAGTAAAAACCAATGTTGGCATTAATGATTAAACTACAGAATACTAGCCAAGCAATGAGGTGTCACAGAATAGACAAAGTTTTCTTCTTACAACGTAATATCACAGAAAACATCCAAATGTTAACAAACATCGGAGGGTGGCCGGCTAGAGGAGCCTCTCCCTATCACCCTATAAAATTAGATTTTTCAGTTTTGAAATAGAACATTTATTCTTTTAACATTCCAATTAAATCATATGCATATTTATGGGGTTGTACCAATATATTTTGTAATATCATCCGCTATACAATATGAATCCGTATTAGCCTTTAGGTTGTTATTATTTTATATATACAAAGGCTATAATTTAAAAAAAAAATATTTTACCAACAGCATATAAGCTTAAGATTTTTGGTTTTGGTTTTGCAGTAAAATCAAAGTAGGCCTGTAGTGCTAATATTATGAATATTTACATATAGGCTAAAAATTTAGAGTAACATAGATAGATCACTATTATATCCATTTACCTCTTTAACAATATTGTAAGCTTAACGGAAATGTTGCCATGACAGAATACATAAGCATTGGTGTAGGAACATAAGGGAAGAAGCTTTAAGTGATTGTCCATGGATAAAGTATTAAAAGCGAATTTTACACACAGTTCTTTAAAGAAAAATACACTTCATCCATGACTTTTTGAATATAATATGAAAGGGGTCCAAAACATTATCATTACAATGTTTGTGACCAATGCATTTTCACGGTCTAGGTATTACAGCTGGTTGTGAGTAGGCTATTAATGACTGAGACAATACCAAACAGCTTGGTTTAACCAATGAGCTGAGAGATGTGTGCCAATTTTAAGAGTGTGTGGCCCTTTGTGTTAAGATTTTAATGTGTAGTCTCATTGTGAATGACTATTTACATTTATTTATAGCAAAATAATGAAAAGCAATTAATTACTTATTATAAATCTTTCTTATAAATATCTTACAATACTTAGCTCTTATTACTAAGGAGCGGATTCATAAGAATCAAAAATGTTCAAAATAAACACACAAATAGGCGTAAAAATATGGGATTTAAACACCAGAATAAAAATTTAAGCAAAAATAAATAAATCACACATTAGGTAGTGAAAAAAATTGAATTTACTACCTACTATTTTAATACCTATAGTGAATTCAGATAGCTGTTTTTTTTAGCACCAAGTCTCAATAGTCGTTTGGGTTTTACATATGTTGTACTAACTACTTGGTTTTTTAGGGATTAGGAAGGTGGAATTTAGAGGTAGTATACCTGCATTTGTGTAGAGGGAGAGTGAAAAACCACTCAAGTACACTTGACCAAGATTTAAAACCTGATCTTCTCTTTAACGTTAGTCCAGTCCAGAGTGACATCTTAACCCATTCGACCATGAAGCGGGTCACAATTTTAGATATGTTTCTTGATAATTTGAAAAGCTGATTTATACTTCACACGATGTCAAGGGACAAAATTTCAAATGTACCGTTTTTGAACATGTTAAACTTTTCTCCTAGAATGGCATGCTGTTTCCTCTCAAGAAGTCTATCTTTGCTCCCACTGTCCTCCACCCAATCTACGCTCATTAGAAACAATTTGACACGTGTCGATTTCCAAAACTACTCTAAACAAGTATGCCGCAACTTACAATTTCTAAGAAAAAAAATAAGCAAAAAATCTATACTGTATGAAAAAGAGGGGCCAAACCTGAAATAGGGCGCGTTCTGCCGCTTATTCATAAAATATACCAAAACCAATAGAATAAGACAATTATAGGCACTATAAAATTTACATATCTTACTCGTGATAAACTGAAATTCATATATATCTCAACTGACTAAGTTTTACAATCAAAGAAAAGAAAAGGCAAAAGGTAAAAATCCAGTCCCTACTTATTATCATCATGTAAAAAAAAATCAATAAAAAAATCATACTATTGCAATTATTACAGCTTACACTAGTTTTTCTCTTCATATTATTTTGTTAAATTTTTAATGATAATAATGTGTATTTATAATTAATTATTATTTGTGAAAGGTAGCTACCAAGCGTTTTTGATGAATAAAAGAAAAAAGGGCATGATTTGATTTAGGTCTCCCCACCACCGTCTTCACTTATGAAACACAATTCAAAAGTAGTTTTTGCCCTTCAGTTCGGTCAAAATTGCTTGGTAGATAACTATCAACACCAAACTATTGCCAATTCAATTGCGGAAACGCACATATTATTTGTTATCTTCCATAGCTATATGAAATTGTTTATGGCCATAGCTCTATATGTGACAGAAACATTTAAGAAAGATTTGGAAAGTGTATGCAGGCCAAAGGAATGAAGTTTGTGAGGATCATGTTAGCTGTCACTAGGAGAAACAGGATAAAAAATGAATTTATTCGGGAAAGAGAGATAACAGGGTTATTCTAGTGACAGCTAATATGCTCTTGACAAACTTTATTCCCATGGCCTCCACTTTCCTAGTCTCGCTTATATTCACTGTCCATGTTTCTGCTTCATGTGTGACAGTGGGTACAACACTTCAAGGGTACTTTTCTTCTCCATAGCAAATCTCTTACACACCTATAAAAAAACTCTCTGTCTTCTTCTCATTAAATCATTTCTACTTCCACCTTTTAACTCAATCACGCTTCCAAAATATTTTACATTCTACACTTTTCTCAACTCTACTTCATCCAACTTTTTACCTTTACTAGGGCCCTCATCCTCTTCTTGTCATTACCACCACTTCACACTTCGCCATGCTAAATTTCATTCCCCACTCTCTCACTTTCTCATTCCATTCCTGTAGTTCCTCTTCCTTCTCCACCATGACATCAAGTCATGTAAACATCATGGCTTTCATTCTTTCCTCCCCAAGTTTTCCTGCCACTTTATTCATGACCATTTCCATTACCATTATGACTAGTAATGGTGAGAAGGCACTCCCCTATTTCACAACATTTTTTATTTGGAACCACTCTGTCCTTCCCCCACTCTCCACTTCGGCCTTCAATTTCCAAACTTTATTTCTATCCACACTATCACATGGCTTCTCTATATCCATAAATACCAATTTTAAGAAAGCATCATATTGTATTGTGAGAGAAAACTTTTTTTTTAGTATCTATTATTCAGGTCTACATGCTTTTAATATAATTTTAATTGGGTACATCTCAATTGATACAGTATAGTGATGGTAATAGAGCCTTTTAATTATTAATAATTATGAGTTTAATAATGTTTTATGATAATTTTTTGAGTATTAAACTTGAATTAAATATTTTTTTCTTTGAAGTTTTGTGATTACAACCCGACTTAATTTATCTTACCGCTGCCATAGGAACCAGAGTATGGACCTTATTCTTGGGATAGTGTTCAATTCTTGACCCTACATTATATTTAACAGTTCTTGCACATCTCTAATAATCATAATCATCTAACTAGGGGTACATGGTACAATTAACCAGTGTACAAAACTAGACTAAGTAGTTACAGGACGAAGTGGGTTGCTGAAGAAAAGTAGGTCAGAGATTTCATCAAATTGGTGACATCTTCTTTTTCTTCTAACACTTAATAAGTATTTTAAAAGCTGCAAAATATGATCATTTTATTGAATCTCTAAAAAAATACCTATGTTTCGATTTTCCCTTTGGATGGATGTAAGTCACTCCTCATCCACACAAGAGGATTGCTATTATTTTTTTAAGCCAGAATTCCCTGTGCTTTTCATTTTCCCAGATGCCTTAGAAACTAATATAACTGAGTGAAGTTACATTTTTCATAAAATTGACTAGTGAGGTCATGCCATTGGTATTTATGACGGCATGATTTGACATTGTTGGAGAAGTTTGTGCAGTTTATTTTTACCACAACTGACTGTTTGGGTTATATATGCTTATATTTTTAGGGATGATGAAGGTTTTATTTAGAGGCAGTGTACTTGCATTTGTGTGGAAAATAATTTTGGAAAAACCACCCTCAGAACACCCAACTGAGTTTCAAACCTCAATATTCCAGTCATCGGCAGTCTAGTCCACTGCAAGAGTGATGCTTTAGACCATGCAGATACCAAAAGGGATGTTTATGCAGTTGTCATCCAACCCAATGTTTCAGGGAGGAAAAAAAAAGTAGGGTAGGGATACAACATGTATTCAAATAAGTGTTTCTTCAGTTAAATTTTTCTTCTATATAAAGCTTTACTATTTGTAGATTTGCGATTTGATGTATAAAATTTACAAAGGTATTTAGTTTATTGTGAAATTCCCTGTTTTCTCTTGGTTTTTTAGATGTGTGGTAACCCCGCACAAGTAAACATTTAAAAAACAAAGCAGCAGGAGTTTGAACCAGGCATAGAGGTTTTAAGTAGCTGGACTCAAAATCAAACCAAGTTTTTCTGAGACTCTACTTAATGTACAAGACTTCCCAATTTAAACACGTCATTTATTATGTTATAATCTAGCACCAGTTTACTGGCTATTAATGTTGATTAGTGACAAACTATGTGTTAAGAGAATAGGGCACAAAAGGTGAAATGCCATGTCATTCCCTTGGAGGAAAAAAACAACCTCTGAGTGGGGATGTCAAAAGATGAAATCATGTTCTTCAAGCTTGCTAGTAAGTTATTGAATGAATCAAATCTAATATTTTCTTTTATATGTTGTTTTTTTTTGGGTGAATATTTTGTGGGCCATAGAAGATCTAATAAATGTTGGATACTAGGATTAAAACATTTGCACCATTAAAAATACAGTAGATATGGAAAAATCTGTTTATTTATGATATTTGCAGGCAGTAGAAATAAATGTTTAATTCCAAGTGAAACATTCAGACACTGTGGGCATTCCAGCAAAAAACCTGTAAGACCTTGGTGTTCGATAGCTTATGTTACATTATACCCGTAGTAGCTGCAGCAAATGTGACCTTTCCTGATTACTTGCACGGTTAAAACAAGATGGTTGTTGTTTACCATTAATAATAAAAACTTGAAATTTGGGTCTAGTGATTTTTTTTAGCTGGGTCTAAAAATTGCTATACCAGATGTAATTCCCTAGAAGTCTACACATGCTCTAGAAAATGACTGTAGCTTTGTTTGCCAAGGGATAATGCTAAGCTCTTATTTATTATATCTATACATGGTAGTCAAATACTTGCCCCACTAATTTCAACCAATTTTAACAGGTTTCTTACAATTTATACACAATCTGCACAGTCAATATGTGGGTAGCTAGTCCTGTAGAGCAGCGTTTTTCAAACTAGCCTTTAATCTTTTCAGGGCTGGCAAAAGGGTTCGATGTGCCCTAAACAAACCTTAAAATTTGCACTCCAATTGTATCCTGTATAATATAAATAAAACACCCAATGCGCGAGTCAAAATAATAATAGGGTGCTAAAATATCAGACAAAAAAAGGTTGGATGGTAAAAAAAGATTAAAAAATAAATGACTAAAAAATAAGTGGCCCTTAATAAATGTGTGAAAAAATACTATCCCTTTTTCCTTGACTTTTTTCTTTATATTTTCAGGAGCTTTTAATTAAATATAAAGTGATTCACTGACAAAGCGACCCCGAATATCATAAAACCATAAAGAGAAAATGTTGTTTACCAATCTGTTTTAAAAATATATTATTGATATTAGATACAATATTGAGATGTTTCTTTTTTCTTTTTAAATAATTATTAGTTTTTTGTTCTAAACAAACAAAAATTATCACATTTTGTCAAAATGCATCTTGGAGACCTTTATGCCCCATGCACCTGTACAAAATTACAATAAAGAATATCTCTGAAGCTTGGAGGTTAGAATAACGCTGCTCTAGGGAAATATGAAGGCTCCTCGAGCAAGTTATCAAAGCCTAATCTTGCTTTTGCAGCTCTTGCAATAACAGCATCCTCTTCTTCTCAAGTTCATCTTCACTCATCTCACCGTCATGATGGTGAGTTGGCATTGCGAGGTTGCTCACAGTCTCCGCTTTCAGGATGAGTCGTCGTACAAACTCTCGGTCCTCACTGCCTGGGGACTTGGCCCTGGATGAGCTTCCAACAGGCTGCAACAACGATAAACCCTAGCTTTAACAAGAAATACATGATTTCGGCAAGTGTAGAATCTCCCGTCAACAAGGAAAATATCAACATATAGCAACTAGAGTTGGGTCGAATCCATTATTTTATAACACCCAAATCTTAGAATTTTTTTTATGATAACAGTAAATGTTAACATTTTCTGTTATTAAACATTCATTTCAAAATTCATACATTCAGTTAAGTGTTAATTAATGGTCTGTTGTTTTGTTAAGACTCTCCTATAATTACTTTAGGGTTGAACCAACCACCAATAAGCAGTGCTTGAGTTCTAAAATAAATTTCAATTACAATTTTTCTTTCTTTCAAATATTGAATCTGATATTTTTTTGACTTTTGAATATCCTCAAGTATTCAAGGGTTCTAATCCTAATAATAACACAAAATGAACAAACACAGTTCAACTCTTTACAAACACAGAACTTCAACAAATCCATTCATGTTTATTGTAAGCAATATCAATGGTATTGTCAATAACTTCCTCTAACATAAGCTAAGAATTGATGCTGCCACCCTAACAGTGAATCACAGAGGTCAAAAACTTGCAAATTTTCTAAAACAGTCAACAAATTTTCACAAATACAAATACAGCCAAAGCAATTATGTCCAAGAATAGCACTAGGAGTAACAGGTTTCAGTCTTGGGATTTGGATTGGTGGATGTTGGTGATCAACAGGTTACAATGAAGAAAAGAGGTAACATGTTGGAAAGGAGGTTGGTATCACATCTCATCAGGGGGCAGGGACACATTGTGTACCTTCGCTCTAAAGCAATTCTGCCACGAGGAAAACAAAATAAGGCTAGCTATTGCTTTTGCATATAAAATAATTTAGTTGGAAAATATTTCAAGAAGAAATTACATTAACAATAAAATTGCAACACCTGGAAATGAGTATGAATCCATATATACTTTGACTATAGAAAAAAAGAGTGGAAAATGACCAGAATCAATAAACATAATAAAAGGGCCAAGACACCTGTGCATTAATATAAAACTAGAGGTCCGCATAGTAACAATAAGTACACATATGTTGTGCATTGAGTTACTCAGCAAAGCAGCAGTTTTTCCTCCTTTTATGTTAATGTAAATATTTTGCATACTTTAGTCAGCAAAAAAGATAAAGTTGTGTAGAGCACATTTAAAATTGGTGCATTTTATAATGAGTGGCAGGCTGTATATAAACTATGGGAAACTGTACACCCTCGAAATAAACTAAATTTAAATAATAAAGCCTAAACAAATCAAATTTTTTTTTAAAAACTTTTGTAACATGCAATTTCAAATGTTTCTACAGTTTAAAGTGTGGCAACCCTGGAGATATGTTGGTACCAACCAGGCAGTGAGAGGCGAGGCTGGGCCGGCAGGGATGAGGGGGGAGTGGGAGGTGAGACAGTTCTCGGACATCGCCACGTACTCGTCCCCCACCAAGTCCCTGTCGTCGACACGAGCTCAGCTCAACTCTGCTTGAACACAAGACAACAACTACGAGCAGGCAGGCAAAGACATATGTTAACAGTCCATAAGTCGATCCCATCCTAACAAACATCTCCATATGGCCAGGGAGGTCGATTACAAGAGTAAGGACATAGCGCATATTGCAGAATCTTACCAGATTTACTTAGTATTTAAATGGGTGTTTTTCCTTTATCCCAAAATTATAATTCCTGGGAGCAAAGTTGTACTTTGGGTGTAAATCAGCTTGTAAGTTATGTAATGATATTACCCATTTTTATCAGCTAGTGAAATCTATTCCCCAATAAAAGTCTTTGTATTTATATTAAGTGAGCAAACAATATTTTGATAATTGAATTACTATACCTGCCTTTAATTTTATCTAGTAAAGAAATTGGTAGAGAATTTGGTAGGTCAGGATAGTGAGTAATTCAGATGTATATTTAGAAAATTTGTTTTTAATCGGTTGTACAAAACATTGGTTACAGGGTGGCCACTACAACTCTAAGAGTAAAATTCCAGAATAATTCCCTATTTTCCTGAAGAAAAAAAAGAAGAAAATTTACCAATTTTTCTTAAAAGGCTTTTCTTTTGATTGTAAGACTTTGAACAAATGATTACAAATGGCAATGTTTTTATAAAGTGTGTGTTGAACACAATGACAAATTTTAGTTCTTGAGCAAAGATTATTAGTAATTATTTCTAGCCAATGCCTAGGCTTGTATATTATTGAAGTCTTGTACAAATAATAACCCTACAACCTAAATTAAAACACTTTAAATTACTTCAAGATTGATTATAAATGTATTAAAAAAATCCTTACCATCACCTGTCTGAAGACTTCGTCATGAGCAACTGCAGATATAATTCACCCTCCTCTTTAAGAGATTATTAAGGCTAAAACCCTCGAATTACTCTAAATCCTTAAAACACTTTATTTTAAGGTATAGTTCAGAAAATCACTACTAGTGATACTTCAGCCACGAGTAGAGTAGACTAATTAAAGAGTTTTATGCAGAAAAATGTTATATAATGGATATTAATGATATTATTTTACAATATTATTAGTATTCATTTTTGGTTATGATACAATCTATCAAAAGTGACAGCTGTGGATCACACAACTGGACATATAAATGTAATAATATTGTTTTAGTAAATGCAGTAGCTGTCAAAAAGTTTTCCTATATGAATCCAACAGTACATGTCCATGTTGTGAGTTTATTAACTAGACCAAACATTTTGGCAACCGTGTTGATGCTTAAAATGTGAAGTAATTATTTTTCTGTAAATTTAATACTAAACCTAACTAAGGAAATTACATGAGCTTAAATTTGTTCACACCATTGAATTAAGGTTCTAATATATTTTTAAAATCATGACATACAGAAAAATTAAAGCACTTTTTTTTTTACGGGTTTTCCCCCCTAATATGCAATATTCCTAGTTTTCCTGGTCAGTAGCCATCCTGGGTTACTAAAAGCTTAATAATATGAGGCTAATCAAGATAATATCAATAATCTCTAGAGATAGTAAGTTTGACTTTTCAATAAAATAGCAGGGAAGTGTTTTACCCTTATATTGCATAATTGAACAAAATTATACTTAGCCTGTTCCAAAGTAATGAAATCATATTCTTTTGATAAATACTATAATTTATTAAAAATGCCAAAATAAATGATAACGAGCTGTATTAATGGCAAAGAATGAAAGTGACTTGCAAATACATTTAATTATTTGAATTTTGCAACAGGTAGAATGGCTCTTTGTAAAATGTATCTAAAACTATGATGATAGATTTTGATAAGGATGGATCAGCAAATGATTGTCAGCTAAGTGTAAATGGAAAACTGTAATAACAAGTGAATAATTTTGTATATATGGGTAGAATGTTCTATAAAAATGGAAGGATAAATGGTGAAATTGACAGATGGGTGAATGCATCACAGAGAGTAGTTGGATGTATCTAGACTATTGAAAATAATGAAGTAGTAACGAAAGAGGCAAAGATGGAAGTATGTAAACGTGTGTTGATGCCATGTGTGGATGTGAAGCATGAGTTTGTTAGGAGAAACACAAGAATAAGGTGAATACAGTTGGAATGAGATATCTAGGAAATGTATGTGGAAAAACTCGTGTGCACAAAGTCAGTAATAAATGTGTGCTGAAGGAGTGTGGTTAGATAAGGAATCCAACAGGTCAATGTGAAAGAAGCATCTAATATTGGTTTGGGTATGTTTAGAGGGTGAGTGTGGATTGAGCAATGAAGTCAATATATAAAGGTAGAGTGTGTGGGTAAAAAGGAAGGAGTAGTCCATGTAAGACGTGGCTTAATGTTGTAGACCAATGTGTGAAAAAGAGAAACATTAAAAGTTTTGATAATAATAGAGCATGTATGACTTTGTGTATGGGTGTTTTTGAAGCGAAGGAAGTTTGCAAGGATAGGGAAGTGTGGAGGAAATTAGTGAGGATGGATTAGGTACAGAGTTGTTTTTTAAGCTTTATCAGGGTGGCTAGTGAGTTGGAGAAACAAAAATTAGTGACATTTTGACCACAAAGTTTCTTCTGTAAACGGTCAAACATTGTAATATAATGCATATATAGGCATAATGCAATTACACACAATATGAAACTTTAACTAGATGGTGAATGTTAACCTTGTCCTTGGTATCACAGTAAAATAAACCAGACAAACTTGTGGCTAGCACATGTTATTATGGGTAGGGATTGGTACGACTTTCAATGTGTTCACGTTACAACGCACAGGAGATTAAAACAAAAATATTTTTGTGACTTTATGACCAAAATATTGGAAATTTGTGACTTTTTTAACTTTTTTTTTGTTGCAATTTATAGCTTTTCCTGTGACGTTTGTGACCCAGTAGACTGTGTATATGCATAGTTTCTTGTCTACCTTGTAAGGGATTAAATATGTATGTTTGTATGTCAAAACAAGTCATCAATATACAAGTGTGGGAAATGGAATATTTTTAAGACTTAGATTGAAGAGTAAAAGACTCTTATTGGTCTCAACAGTTCGATTAAATTTGTCTAGCACCATAGGACTATGACATTTTCCAAGTATTGGTACCAAGTAGCTGCAAACAGTTGGCATGACACTGTTCACATAACCTTTTTGTAATCAAGGTAGCATTAGAAAACTAATATACCCAAAGGAACTAAAACCAATGATAAGGATCAGGGACATACCTGGATGGTGCACTTCCTTGCTACAACAGAATCCAAACTTTTTTTTAACCACAACTTACTGATAGGGTAGAAATGAGGAAGGTAGAATTTACTAGAAGAAATTTACCTGAATTTTTGTGGAGAGAGTGGAAAGCCATTTAAACAAAAACACCCTCACTACAATGTCTGGGATTTGAGCTTCAAACTATCTGTCCACGGCAAATCAGACTTGATTAATTTGACCATAAAATTTTCCAACTACTTGTTCTGAATGTCTGATCGAATTGTGATTGTGACCAGTTCTTTGCTACAAGCCATATTTTAGGTGGTTAATAAAAGAACTACTAGCAATGCAAGCCAAGGGAATCGAGCCTGGGATCTCTGCTCTGATCAAGGTGTTGGGCTTAACTTTAAAGTTGCAGAAAAGCACTAGTGCACTTGGTGAATTATCTTTAATATGAATTGCAGAAGTACAGTATATCTGGTAGAATGCTTTGCTTTAACCTGGGAGTCTCAGATGTATCTAGCCTACCATAAAGTGGTTTGGCATCCACTTTCCAGGTTGTTGCTGGAACATTTAATTACAATTCACTCTCATCCTGTTACATGCTTGGATACTCGAAAGGATGAACATTGAGCACTATTCATGCACCCTAAATAAACAGCTAAAATATTCTATCCAATAATAAAACTATTTTCGCCAGATGAAAAGTAAATAGATAGAAGATTCAATGTTGTCGAATTTGATCACCCAAACTATGAATTTCAACGTCAAATGGTCATGCAGATCACCCTTATCCCATTCAGATGAGGGCAAATTCATCATACCTGCTTCCTATCCTGCTATTATCCCTAATCTTATTTGTGGGAAATCTACTTCCAGCAAAACAAGTAAAAAAGTAGTTTAATATTTGGTACAGAAAAATATTTTATTTTTAATATTTTCAACAGTTGACAAATTATTTAGGTTTACAACTTATATTTAAATGTACAACTGACCATTAATCCAAATTTAAATATTCACGGCATTGATATTAATAGCTAAATGTAGACATATACTTGAAATAAATAATAATCTTACAAACGACAACAAATACAAGTAACTCTAACACATTATTTCTCAAAATAGTATTGAAATTGAGATCCACACAGGTTGATAAAATAATCCAATTAAATTATCAACTAAGGAAATGCATATAAAAAAAGTCTACATATTAAACAAATTATACATGTTGTTGAATTATTTTATGTGGAAACAACAAAACCCTTTGAAATAGACAAAAATGTACAATCTGTTTTAAACAAGATAAGTTTAATACCCTTTCCTAATGAGATCCGACACATACATAGCTATGTAAAACTAACTATCCTTTATGATACATTGTAACGTATTATTCAAACTCATAAATATTCAGTCTCTAATTTTCTTTGCTTGAATATGACAAACATACAAAAATGAAAAAGAAAACACCCCAGAAGTCCAAGTATACAGTTTTGTTGTTATGTCTGGCATGTGTTATTAAAAAGTTTGTCAAAAAATATTCTGACCTGATGGGTAATGGCTTTAAAGATATCTAAAGAAGATGAATAAAAAAAGGGCACTAATTGGCTTTAGTCAATAAATATGACAGGATAGAGAGATAAGACAAAGGACAAAAACCATAGGTCCAAAGTAAAGTACAGAAAACTCAACACATCTCACAAAACGTAAATGGTGGGGTCACATCGGGCCCCAGGCTTGAGGATGATCTTTGTAAATGATCATTTTAATGAGTCTTTAAGTGCACACAGTTCACACTCGTTAGAATTCTGAAGTTCTGTGTAGTCATATGTTTAAGCATGAGTTTAAAATGTATTAAGATTGTGAGTTGTCTTTTATTTTAGTTACTAATATTATTTTACCAGAACCAAACAAAGAGGTTCTGTGCAACAAGCAATGTCAACAACTCTCCAATGCTTTTATAGTTCAAAGATATATTATCTTCACATTATAAATAGTCAAATAAACAGAACCCTATCTGATGACGAATCTACCCAGAAACAACCTTACATCCCCCTAACATTCACAACATTCTGGTTTCCTTTGAATTGTCCAGCACGGAACAACGTTAAGCCATGCAACAAACCAAAATGCAGCTCATCAATCAATACAATGCAAAATACTGGCATCAACGTGAAATAACCCTCTCCTTCCAAATATCCTTCTTTCCCTGTACTCTTTGAGGATTCCATTAATGTTCAATACCTGATTGAACTGCTGAATGGAAAAGGCATTGAAATGAAAATCAAATTCACTAAATTGTTTCCTTTGCTCAACAAATATTTAGGAAGTGATTTTAAATGCTAAAAAAAACCCCTCAAAATAGTCCACAATTGGTAGAGCTAAGTTCTATGTGAGATTAGCATTATTTTGTCAAAGTTTTTGTTTTACATTGGAAAGGTTGTTTACCTTTGACGTTTATAAACACTGCACAAACCAAATTAAATAAAAAATAACTCAACAATTCGAATATATTTAAGCCTAAAGTTAAAACAGATGACAATACACAAATTTAAAATTCCAGCAGTTATGAGCTGTGTCCATTTAAGACACATTAAAATATTATTTACAGGATAAAGATAATGAATACCTCAAGTCCTAGTTGGTATCTTTATTAAAACATATTTTATTTTTAATGTTTAAGAAAATAAAAATAAATATTACTAATAAATGCATTTTATCTTTGTAAATATTGACATATTCTCTAAGAGCAAATTATTATGATCAGAAATAACTGAAAGCATAAAATATGTGAAAATCTAATTTTTAATGAGCATTTCGTTTAATAAATTAACCTTGAGTGCATTCATCGTATTTCATTATTGGCATAGCATATGGCTATAACTTCAGGAAGTATCTAAGCTTTCAAACATTCAGGTTTACCACAGCCAAAGCAGTATTTTACTGCAGTGTGTATTTAAAAATAATGCAAAGTTAAATAACCAATTTGAATGTGATTTTACTTCCAGTAATAACTGAGCAATAGAGTTGTGCAAGATTGATGGTTTGTTATTTGGCATCTTTAAATTATGAGCTTTGAGTTGGGTGGGAACAGGGAGAGTTGTCAGATATTTATAAAAGAAAAGATTGAAACGATTTTAAAGCAAACACAAATCAAAGAACTCGATTGAGTGCAAATAATTCCAACTTGTGATTCAAAATATAGCTATTGGTGAAAATATCATAAGAAATCTGTTTACTCTTTATCATTGGTCTTTTCTAGCATCCTCAAAAATAATCAGCGTAAAAAGAAGTCATGGCTTAAGTCCAAGATCAAGCTATACTGACCACTGGCGTTAGCAATGTTAGTGTTAACATTTACAGATCCAGGATGTCGTGTGGTCAGCACAAAAAATCCTCCGGTCATTTATCTCAGTTTTCGAGTATGGAGCCGCTACTTTTTTATTCAAGTAGCTCTTCATTTGTCTTCACGAGGCTGGGTTGGACCTCGTTCTAGGCCCAATGCTTCACAGAAATAGTCAAGAAGTGCCGGGGATTGAACCCGGGACTGCTGAATTGTGTAACTAGGAACGCTGACAACTTGACCTCAGATGCAGCCAGTAATCAGAATAGATAGAGATTTTAAAATGAACTCTTAAATATAAGACCTGTGTGAATGCGAAGATATCTAATAGAAAGAAATGTGTGGGTGGTTGTAAAATTTAATTTCTTTCGGAAACAACATTTTTTATAAAATTTATATTTTACTTTTTTGTGTTTTAGGTGGGTGAAAAATTTCAAACACTTCCAACTTTGTTACAAATACTTTTCAGCTTTAACATTGCGATGAATTAACAATTCCAGCTTCGAAAATTACAAATCTTTGCCAATAAGAATAGTGAAAGCTAAAATATCATTTGTGTCCAATTTCTGTAAACGGATTGTGGAGCACAAATTTATGTTTACATGACAAAAATCTAAAATTATTCAAATGCATATTGTGATAATAACCTTCAGGGATGGAATATATTAAACATGTTTGCAACACAACACTGTGTAATTAATAACAAAAGTTATAACAATTATGCAAACAATATTTATTCCGCCATTTATAAGCTTTAATTTGACTTTTGAACATTTCATACAAGTCAATTCAACAATAAATATTGTTAGTGCAAAGTTGAAGATAAGGTTCTTATTGCTGTCACATAAGTGCATATAGAAAAGATGAAGATTTAAAGGAAAAAATGAAGCACAATGTATTCTTTAATGTTTCTTATCCCTTCAAAATGATTTGAAGACAAAAAGGTAATGAAGTCGAAGCAAATGATGTATGACCTAAAATTTCAATATTTTGAAGCTTCGCACCCCCTACAAATTGATTTTCACTTGACAAAAATTTTAAAACTACATGAATATAGACAGTATTATATTTTCTGGAAACTGAATACTCAAATCCAAATTGGTGGGTCATTAAAGAATAAGTTTCTTTATGTGTAATTCCTTTATGGATGATACAAGAAAATAAAAGCTCATCTAATGAGTAAAATTAATACTAGGGGTTGACAAATCCCTGAATAACAAAGACAAATTTGGAAAATTTCTCATTCCTGAAAGTCGGGCAGGATTGGCTCTTTCCTAAAAGGTTTTGGGCAGGAAACAAAATCTATGCTTGTATTATTATATTGAATTTTTTTATACACCAATATTTATTTCATTTCTTGAATAAATATTACAAAACCATTCACTAACGACATCCAATATCAAAACACTATAAAAGAGAATCCTAGACTTGTATTTTTATTTTATTTCCGCATTTTCACTGAAAAAGTTACTACCCAATTATAAAGAATATGTGTTGCTTCAAGAGTGGTACTAAATAGATGGATAGATTTTAGAGCAATTTAAAGTCTGTTTTAAAATTATAGTCATCAATGAGGAATTCATAATAATCTTTAGTCATTAATTAATCAAATTATTAGTACATATTAATTTTAATCAAGTTGTTTGATTTGCGCCACATAATGATGGTGAATATTCTTTGATAGTAAAAATCCATCTATGAACAAAATACCCTTTCAATTCATCCAGTCTATGCCACCACTAATTTGGATTTTTCTTGCATTATTCTTAAAACATATTGTCAAGAAAGAAAATATTTTCAATCTCAAGTCATGGTTTCTAAAAAATATGTTTGGTGAGATATGCACCATATGTCTATTATGACACTACAGTGTCTATGGCTTTACCCTGATCAGCAATGTAAATATTTTAATTTGCCTTATTATTTAAAAAACTCTGCCTAGTTGTTGGCTGCGAGACAGATAAGATATTTTGTGTTTTTAAAATTGAAAATCCCACAGATTTGTAGAAAGATTCACATTTGAATGGACATTAAATTAAATTACATGCCTCAACCTTTACTGTTAGATACACAGTCTGATTTTAATAAAATGCTTATTATTTGAAAACTCGAAACTCATATCGCCACAATGGTGGTGTAAAATTATTAAACGTATATTTCTGTTCTTAAGCGATGTGATTAATAAGGTGGAGAAATGACACAATAATCCATATGTATTAATGGAAGTGTTTGATAACTTTTTAGATACATTTTATAATTTAATAAATCAAAAAAGAAATATTGCTAAAATAATATTTTTTTAGTACTGCGTCTTATTACCTGTTCAGGTTATACACATGTATACTGGATGAATATCTTATACCGTATGGTATGGGGAATATTTATCTTTGAAGAGGTGAGTAAATTTCTAGGTTTTATCATTTCACTGACAATTTATCAAACCCAGCTGAGTGTAAAGAGAGAATATAAAAATTCGACCCTGCATGATATGTTAGTGTCAAAATTCAGATGGATGGTACATTCCAGACAAAGAAATATCAATGAATGAGGGCATGATGGCATGGAAAGGTCGTCTTATGTTTTTTTGTGTATATCACAGATAAGCCTGACAGATATTGTGTCAAAGCATATATTTTGTTAGAATCTAAGTGGTTATATATGTAATTAGGAAATATACGGCGGGAAATCACAGCCAGTTAAACAATTATTGCTAAGTCTGATGGTGGGCACATTATTGGACAATGAATACCATTTATATCAGCACAATTACTATAACAGTGTATATTTGAGTGAATACCTTCTACAAAGCAACACATGTTTGTGAAAAATTAAATTGGCATACACCAAAAGATTTGATAAAAACAATGTGGAAAAATTAATAAAGGTGAAACAATGTTTACAGGCAAGAATCAAGTGCTAGTAAAAGTGTGGAAGGACAAACGTCCTGTGAAATTGATTTCAACAATGCACACACATGCTTTGGTAGCGTAGTTGGCTAACACGCTAGTTGTGTTGAGCCAAACTGCTGAGGACGGGGAGATCGAAGTTCAAATCTCGCTCGGGTGAACTGGGGCGGTTTTTCCTAAATGGTTTTCCACTCTTCCGCCATGTAAATGCGGGTTCACTTCCTCAAAATTCAACCTTCCCAATTACTAATCCATTGGCCTAATTAGTACTTAAGCATGTAACCCAAATGGTTAATAAGACACGGTATTACGGTATTAAATTTAAAAAACAAACACAAAAAAACAATGCACACAGCAAATTTTGTTGACAGTAAGCAAGAAGAATCACAGTGGTGAAGTAGTAAAGCCAGAAATTTTGTGGGGCTACATATGCAGGATGTTAATAGGGTTGATCAAATGCTAAAATATTATTCATGTATTTTTTCAAAATTTTACTATTCAATTAGAAAAAAGTACTATTCCCACACAACTAGTGATAGAAATCCAAAATATTATTAATAGAGTTTGAAAAAGGAACAAAAACTCTGATTCAGTTGCAATCATAGGTCTGCACAGTAACATTTCAATTCTGTAATCTTGTAGAATATTTAAAAGGAAAAAAATATGTATACTAAATTTTTTTATCTTAATTTATTTTTAAATTTCAAGTTTTTCAAATAAAAGCTTGAATAATATTTTGTCTAACAAGTGTTTATTAAAGTTTTGATGTAGGTAGAATTAATAAACACCTAGGCCTAGTGCTACTACTATACTGTAATTGTGTATTTTGAATATAAATACATTCTAAAAATATATTTTAGGAATGATTAAAAACATTCTTAGATTAAAACAGTTAATGTGTGAATTTTATTTACTAGCCTACATACACAATAAAATATAAACATATTTAAACTAATCTTAGTAAATAAAAGTGAGCCATGCAATCTTGTCCATAAGAATTCTGAAAGCATTTTTCAACTGAGCCAGTGTGCCTGATTACTTCTTGTTTTGGTCGCTAAACCTCTCACAAAAAACGCAGTTTATACAACTATTATTATCTATGATAAAAAACAAAACAAATGGATGCCATTCCAAATAATAACATTTTTGTGTCTTGATGCAAATGAGTGGCATGAATGTATGTTTTTTTTTGATAATTTGAAATTTTAAAGCCACTTTTATTGTTATTTTGCATAAGAAATGTTTTCCTGCCTTAAATATATTCAGGAATAAGTTTTTTTAAATCCATTATATGTAGTGTGGTTATGTTATTTAATGGAGGCTTTGTTATTTTGACTAGCTAGTTGTAAAATAAAATCGACACATTTCTGGTATCCATCTACTTAACAGAAGATAAGGTTAGTTCAACTTTAATAAATTAATAATATTGCTAATGGATATTAAATACAAACATGGCATTTATAGAAAGTCCTTAATTGTGATTTTTTCAGATAGAGTTTTTCTCAAAAACCCCGGGAAATAATTTTTCCCACCCAAGTTTCAGGAACATTCAATTTTCCAAATTAAAAAAAAAAACTTTGTTTGGGTAAGTAGGTTTGTTTTCAGCAGCTGTTTCTTAAAAGTAGTGTAGTACTTATTTATGTATATTTAAACAATAGTGACCATTCTTACTCAGCAAATTGTATTTTTGATATTAAAAAATGTTAATATTCCTTTGTGAATGTTATTAATTTATTTTGAAATTAACCAACAAATAATACTTTTTGGTGATTAATTGAACATTGCTTAGTAAAGTGTTTAGCAATAAGGTGGCCCATTGGCTAAATAGATACTTGGTAAATCAATATTTATAATACATTATATTCAAATAATAGCTTAATTTATACAAAAGTAATAAATATCAATCAAACATATTAACTAGCAATGAGCCCCCAAATTATTAATAAGACTATTTGAGATTTGAGGATTCAAAAAGTTTTCAGATTAGAGAGTAATAAAAAAAAATGGGTTGCAATTTATCAAGTGAAATTTGTTTTAGAGCTCTAATACTGCTTATTTGTGGTTCAGAACCAATTATAATTATAGAAAGAAAACATTCAGGCCCAAAATCAGTAATTTAATACTTGACTAAATGTATCAATGTTACAATGAATGGATTATAAGAAAGATTCTTAACATTTAGTTACTATTTTTATTTTCTATTATTCTACTATATTCATGTTTTCTCTTATGTTCATAGTTATTTTAAGATTCAAATTAGGATTCAATGATAAATTGGAGAATCGAATTCATAAAGTAGTGGATTCAACCCTACTCGAGTATTCAAATACTTTTTAAAAATGTTTAATTTTGGCAAAAACTAAAATAATTAGTATATTTATAAACCTTACGACAATATCATATTGAAATTGTTTTATTGCAAAAATGTCTAACATATTTTGGCCAAAATTAACAAATAAAATAAATATCACAACATGTAATTCAATAAATCCAGATTTTTGTCATATTAACATTAATTTGTAATGTACATAACAGCATAAAATGAGAAAAATTGAACATTAATGTAAATTTAAAATTTCGGCATTTTTTATTGGTAAAGCTTTATAGTTCAAGGAGCCTCTTTTTCAAAGTAACGTAGGAGAAAATATTTAAAGTAAAATTGAGGCTTCCAAAAATTCACACAACTGTATATTTAACTAAGAGTTTGATTGCTTCTTGTGAAGCAAAATGGATGAAGACACAGCTGTCATGCCTGTACCCTAGGCTACAAATCCACTCTAACGAATACATAATAAATGAATAATGCACCCTAGTTAAGACTAGCTAGTAGGCATCTGCAAAACTTTGATAATATCGATATTGAATAAAACAAAACTAGAATAAAATAGATGGACTCTAAGCTATTGCAAATCCCTTCCTTATCTTATGAAGCAAAGTCAATGTCCACTAAACAATAGGTTTAAAAAAATTAGTATGGATTTTATACATAAAATTTAATCCCATTTAAAGATATTACAAAAGCATTTGTTAGTATAAAATGTTTTATAAACACTTCGAGGAATAAAAAAAAAGTAATTAAACGTTAAAATAAGTAGTAAATCGGAACTGCTTATGGTGTCATATAATTCCTTTTATTTTTAAATTTAAAATGACTCATACTGTCCCGCACATGCGTAATGAGTTAATAAACCAACTGACAACTGAGCAAAGAGGATGAACAGTGGAATATGAACTAAGAAACAAAATATTCTAACTTGATAAATGGAATACAGCTTATGATTGGTAAAAACATGCCCAAATTGTTGGAAATAGCCAACTACAACCTTAGTTTGAAAATATGAAAAAAGGGCTAGTTAATAATGTGTTTGTCTGCTTTCCTATTTAAGATTCATAGTATTTAAAAACCATTTGTTTGATTGTGTATATATTTAATAAGTTAACAAGTTTGTAGGTTAAATTTTGTTTTATACTTTTTTCTGACCAATTACCCAAGTTTTAATTATTAAATTATCATCAAGTCCGAAACACAGACTTTGTATCCATAAGGTACTTATTGGACCATATTACTCTTAAAACAGAACTTAACATATTCAATCACGATTACACAATTCGTATGCCTCAATCAAGTGATCATGCCAACCATTGAGAAAGTCGGTAGCATCGACCAACACAACACTTCGAAAGAAAATAGTCTATAGCAAGTAATGTGATTTGTGGTTGCAAGAAGCAAGCAGAGAATCAATATTCAGCCAGAAGAAAGTAAAATAAACCTATTTTTGAGAAATATAACTTAAATGTAGGTTAAGTGGAATTACAATACATGTGTTTAATTAATTCTTTTATAATCACATAGTTAGTATAGTTACTATAGCTTTGGGACTCGGCCTGTGAGTGAACCTTAAGGGAGAGAGATTTCTAAAAAATTTCAAATTAGGTAGACAACAGCTTACCTTGTATCACCCTTATACCATCCTATATTTTGCTGACAAACTACAATGAAAAAAGTATAAAAGGAATAAAGTTTTTAAAAGTAAATACAAGCTATATATAAAAGTATAACAACTCACTTGGCTCAAAGTTGAAGAATGCCCATCGTGAAAACAGACAAAAACACACACACACTCATACTCACACTCACACACCAGTAAACAAGGAATATATAAATAGGTTCTTAACACTATCTTGAACTCTATACATACAATATACTTAAAGAATTAGTGTATCATTAAGTTTATCGTTTGAAAGAAAAATTCTTCTAATGATAAAGAACCAAAATTAATTTTTTTAAATATCAGAAACTTTTATCTAAAACACGTACAAAAACAGGTAGTGTCACACACAGTGTACAAATCAACGACTGATAGCCGACTTCAAGAGGAGCACACCTGAGATCAGCTCTAAAAGCTCTGCTCAGCTAAGAAAGGTGATGTCAGGTTGTCATGGCAACCACCCTGTGGCGTATGCAGAGCTCAGGAGCGTTGCTGAGCCAGCCTGCCACTCCCAGCGCTTGTTAACATAGGTGCGCTTTACATCATGTATTGATGCTATTATGGTTTTGCTCATTTCCTCAACTAAATGAGAAAAAGATATAACGATTTTTTTGATTTACGTTTTTCACAACTTAATGAAAAAATGTGAGAAAATTGGTATGTATTTCAAAATAAGTTTTGTTTCTTCTTTTGCTTTATTTTTGCCCCAAAGCCCTCCTTCACGAGCCGCCCCTGAACAAAACGTATTTAGACCTACCAGTTTTATGAATGTAACCAAAGCAAATAATTGTACTTTTTTAAAAATAGGGATGGATATTTTTATATCAGGACGGGAATGGGACAGGAAATAAGTCAAAATATTGGAATCAGGAAATTATAAAAATAATGATTTAGAACACTTCTAGATTAAAAATATTTATGGTTTTTTAAACTAAGATGGTAATATTTGTAAAGGTTTTGCATTATTAAATATAATACAAATAATTTATCATAAAAACAAACTAATATATATAGGGGTGTGCGAAAAGTAATTTTTATTGAAACAAATAGCAACATTTTTTAACAACTATTAAGTAATAGAAATTGAATAATTAATTTAAATACATTAATTTTATTAGTTTCTCTCTTGTGAAACTGGTGTTTTATATTTAACTATATTGAAAGAGTGCAAAAAATAAATATATATTTTTTAACCCTCTCAAATGTCATCTAGGTTTGAAACCCCTTAAATATTCTTTAGATCTAAAATCCTTTAAAGGTTATCTAGATTTTAAATTCCTTGAATATTCTTTAGTTATAAAACCCCTCAAATGTTCTCAAGGTTTGAAACCCCCCTTAAATGTGTTAGGTCTAAAGCCCCTTAAATATTTAGGTAAGAAACCCATTGAATGTTACCTAGGTTTGTTACATTTTAAATATTCTCTATGTTTGAAATCCCTTGAAACTTCTTTCTGTTTAAATCCCCTTTAATGTTCTCTAAAATTGACTACCCTTAAAGGTTCTTTGTTTTCCCCGAGCGTTTGGGATCCCGTCCACCCCTAATTTTAATATTATTTTTGTGCTTTCTATATGTCTTAGGTATATCTCTGTCTTTTGTAATTTATTTGGAATAAGGTACAGGGAAGGTGAAGAGAAAACATACAAAAGGGAACAAACTGTGTTCTTAAATTCATTGTAAAATCTATATTGTGTTAGTTCCGTTATAGATGGTTTCTGTACCCCTTTCCTGTACTTTCTTCCAATTACAAATACAAATACAAAATACCCCAAAAATGTGAAAAAAAGTTTTACTTAAAGAGATGTATCTAGTTAATAGACTCTAGTTAATTAAAGAATACCTTATGGATACAGCGTCAGCTTTATAATGTTTGTCAGATCGGATATAAGTACATCATTTTAAATTATCTGAAAAAGTAAATCTGATTGTGTTAGTAAAGAAAAACTAGTAATTTTTTAGTACAAAACATTTAGGTTGCAAAATTTTACTTAGTTGGCGAAACCTTAGGGAGATTATGTTGTTAAAGTGGGTGGATGAAGAAAAAGAAGTTAAGTGTGGGGATATATCGAGGAAGGAAATGTAGATGCTATGTGCACGCAATTCTCTTGAAAGTTAAAAAAGACCAACTGGAACCCATCTACATTAAAACATCATCTTTCTCGGCATCATGTAACCCTCTATGAAGCGTTTTTTGAAATTGGACGTTGCTTCAAAAGATGCCCTTGTAGTATCCTCATCAGCTTTTAGCTCATCTCCAAAGCAGCAAATGTTTGTTAGTATAATGAAGAAGAAAGAATAACACCTTCCACAAGAAAAAGAAACTAAGGCCATTAGTGACAAAATGTCCCAGATGTTTGAGTTGTGCCATTTATCCTACCAGTTTGTGGAAAAAAGAGGGTTTAAAAGGTTATGGATCACATTAAACCCAATTATAGAGTTTCAGGAAGTACAATATTTTTCAGAAATATTGTACCTTATCTTTATAAAAGTTAAAAGAAAATGCTAGCCAGTGTACTAAGTGAGGATATTGTAAACTAAACACATTTAATCTAACAACCGACAATTTGAAATCTCAAGCAGGAGATGGCTATGCATCACTCACTAGGGGTGTGCAAAACTTTGACTAGTTTTTAAAATAAACATCAGCTTCGACTTGGCTTTGAAATAAACATCATCTTCGACTTTGCTTCGAGATAAACATCAACTTCAACTTTACTTCAAAATAAATTATGGCCCCATTTATGTTCAATTAGAGCCATTGTGATCTGTTTTGTACATTAAAAATTAATATTAACCAAGAAAAAATCTGAAGAAATTTAATTGCATGCTGGAATAATAACTTGATTTATCAGAGTAACATTAAATCTTACAAACAATTGCACAATAAAATATTTTACAAGCAATTTTAGTGCAAAAATTAATATAAATAACCAGAAATTAAACAACTAAAAGAAAATATTTGAACTTCTATTCGACTTCAAGAATATTTCATATTATTCGATTCGAGTTTGCTTCGAATTGAACAAGTGGACTTTGCATATCCTTATCACTCACTTGTCTTTACAGCAGAGGCTTTGATTATAAGTCATTTACACTAAGTCATGTTGTGGTGCTAGAGTTGCACACAGCTCTGAACATAAATATTTTTTTATTGTTAAAGACAATGCCTATAACCTGCAAGCTACTATTAATGGCATATATTGAGTTCTGCAACAGTATTTTGTTCATACATTTTAGTTGCCAATAAAGGATGCAAAGACTTTTTACCCCAACATCATTCAAATTATTTCAAAAGCTCGGAGTTCTACAGCAAATGTAAGGTTGCCGGCTGTACAAAAGGGATGATCAAGTGAATATGCCATGCTTGACAGGCTTGTTTGTTTGAGAAAAGCCATGGCTGCAGAACTAGCCTCTTTAAATGTAGAAATCAAATCACTTTCATCAACAAAATGGAAACTTTCTGGTGGAAATGTTGAGGTCATGAAAACTATTTTCAAAGCCACTATCCTAAATTCAAAAAAATTAGCTTGTTAAATTAGTGTCTTTTGTTTCCACAATATAAAATAGATGACATTAATGCTTGTGCACATAGTTGATCCCCAATATAAGGCAGCTCTTTTTAATGAAGAGAAAATGTTCCACGCTGTTAACCTCTTTTGACAGGAATTTCTACCATATGTTGCTCCAGAAAAACAAGTCAACAAAGCCCCAAGGGCAGCAGTTTCAACTAGATCAATGTGGGATGAGCTAGAAAAAGTCCCTTTAAACGTAAGTCTACTCATAAATAGTGTGAATGATAAGATAGTAGAGCTATGTGAGTGCTCATATTTTGATCTCGATGTCATCGCTTAAGCTCAAGATTGGGATCGAAAGTTTTGTAGGCTCGTCATTTTCAAGTTTCTACTTGATGTACTTAATAACCGATTTTTAAAACGCAATAGTAAGCATAGTCTATTTAATTGAGTTAATATCAGCATTTTTAGTTATAAACCATTAGGTTAATTAATATAAATAATATTTAGCACCGCGTTTTACTACCCGTTCGGGTTATACGCTTTAAGTACTAATTACTCTTATGGATTGGGAATTGAATTAAAGGAAGTGAACCCGCATTTGCGTGGAGGGAGAGTGGAAAAACCACCCGCTGTTCACCCGCCCGAGATTCGGACCTCGATCTTCCCGTCCTCAGCAGTCGCGCTCAACACGACAAGCGCGTTAGCCAACTACGCCACTGAGGCGGGTATTCGGTTAATTAACAAATTGTTAAAAATTAATGTCGATTTTCACATTAATAACGTAATAGAGCTTTAAAACCAGTTTCGACTGGTAAATTTATTCAATATTGTCGTCCATTTTGAATTATACTTGATTGAAGTTGTTCAATTGTATTGCTATGGCAGTGCAATGAAAATAAAAATAGCTAAGAAGATTACTAAATAAATGAAATGAGTCTTTTTACTATTTTTACCTGGTCCTTTCTAAAATAATAATTTATGTTAAATTAAAAATGCAATATTAAAAATATCATATATTAATTGTGTTTTCAAACTTCAGATGTTTAAAACTCTCGTTTAGCTACAAACCTAGCTCTAGTTTAGTTACTATTTAGTTAGAGAGTTATGTTGGTTAACCTGTTTAAAATCAATGTTGATCTTATTTATTCTAATACATATTTTACCAAACTTACACCATTTATATTAAAAAAAGCACTTACTATTTCATATTGTTTGCTAGAAATATTAGCTTTAATTTTAAAGTATGAACATAAGCTTTTATAAGCATTAAAAATTAAATTGAAGTAAAGTTCTCAATAAAATAATGTATACCGAGAGTCCATACAATGCACATGTTTAAATGCGCACAAAGGAATGGAAATGGAATACGAAACACTTCAAATTCCTAATTGTTTATGATTCTTACGTTTTCTTATTTGGTAAATTAAGTTACTGAAGAATATTTTGGGGAAATATTAGCTTATTTAAATGTCAATTGTATTAACTTTTAATAAATACAGTGGAGAAACACTTTACAATAATGTAAAGTGATGGTGAAGGAAGCCAACCTGTAAGGATAGTTAGGTTAGGCCTAGATATAAACAAACACACTTTTCTATTTCTTATTACACTTACACTTACACTTTCCAATTTTTCAAACTTCCACAGTTGCACATTGTTTTGAATTTTCAGAAATATTTAATTTTCATATGAAAAGACATCAATGGAAAAAAAAATATTCCCAAAAGATCAAACTAATGTGCAATTGTGAAAGTTTTAAAGACGTGGAAAGTGTAAAAGTTTAAGAAGACATGAAAAGAGAAGTGTGTTTGTTTGGTGTTTATCTCGAGTGGCGAGCATGTGCTCTTTGTTCTTTAATTGTTTATTGTTCTTTCATAAATAAAACTAACAGGTTATGGGCCCAGGATGCTGTATTAACGGTTTGGAAGAAGATAAACATTGACTATTTGTTTTGTTAACGTGATAGGGCAGTGGAAATGCGGTAACATAAATATAAGTATCGTTAGTGACGCCTGAAATCACATCCATTCATTCAAGATGTCCGGATTCTCAACGCATATAGAAAAGCTGGGAAAGGAAAACTATGATACATGGAGACAACAAATGGAAGCAATTTTAATAAAGAACAACCACTGGGACGATGGAACTAATCTTAGGCCTACAGCGCCTGCAAGAAAAGCTACCCTTTTGAAAAAACTCTTGTTTACAAAAATGCAAGAGGGAGAAAACATGGCGGATCATCTCACGAATTTTCTCAACACAGTTGACAAACTCAATGAAATGGATATTCGCATTTCTGAAGAATTATTAACCATCGTGTTATTATACAGTGTGCCAGATAGCTACGATAATTTTCGTTGTGCAATCGAAGCTAGAGATGAACTACCGGACACAGAGTCTTTGAAAGTAAAACTTCTAGAAGAATTCAGTGCAAGACAGGACAAGAAAGCAGACTTAAATGGTGCGGGCGCTTTCTATGTAAAATCTTCCATAGGGCGAAGTCTAAATAAAAACAAACCTCCGGATAAAAACTGTGTAGGCCTACCTACAAATCAAAATAATAAAGTTTTTCAGATCCAAGGTCAAAGTGGTGTGCAAAATCAAAATAGGAATTTTAAAGCATCAAAACGGTTATATAAGTGTAACTATTGTAAAAAATCGGGACACAAGGCAGCCGATTGCTGGACAAAAATGGCGAATGAAAAGCAAGTTTCGATGGCATCAGAGCAAACCCATGCAGTAGCAGAAGAGATCGTGACATTGACATCATCTTCAGTGAGCGCTCTCTGTGCGAAGTTAACGAGAAGAGATGACGTGTGGTGTGTTGACAGTGGAGCAACAACACACATGTGCCGCGACAAGAATAGTTTTTTGGAACTCACGCCAACCATAAGTCAGAAGGTTAGGTTAGCGGATGACAGAACAACTGACATTGAAGGCATTGGAACTGCAGTAATGAATGTTTCAAATAAAAAGGGCCAATTTGTAAAAGTGAGGTTAGAAAACACTCTTTTTGTACCCACACTTAAGACAAATTTATTTTCAATTTCAAAAACTGTTGAAAAAGGGCGAAGCGTGTGTTTTAATGCAAATGATGCTAAAATTGTCGAAAATGGTGAAGTGTTGTTAACTGCTCGTAAACGTGGAAATTTGTATTTTATCGAACCTTACATGCAAAGTGAGAGTTCGACACATGTAGCTAACGTGAGTAAGGCAGGCAATCTTAGTGAACTTGAAAAGTGGCACAGAAGATATGGACATTTAAATGCGTATGACTTGCAGAAACTCGTTCAGAAAGACATGGTTAGCGGTATGGATTTTAAGAAATCAGAAACATTTTCAACATGTGAAACCTGTATCTTAGGAAAGCAAGTTGCTACGCCTTTTCCAAAAAGGTCTGAGTCGAAGAGTGAAAAATTACTTGAATTAGTGCACTCAGATGTTTGTGGCCCAATGAGAGTGAAATCTCATGGTGATGCTTCTTATTTTGCAACGTTTATCGATGATAAATCTAACTGGGTAGAAGTTCATTTTCTAAAACATAAAAGTGACGTGAAAAAGGCTTTTGAAACATTCAAAGCATTAGCGG
Source organism: Timema douglasi (assembly GCA_901482245.1). NCBI lineage: Eukaryota > Metazoa > Arthropoda > Insecta > Phasmatodea > Timematidae > Timema > Timema douglasi. The sequence continues at coordinate 34,876 of CABEEJ010003177.1, forward strand.
AAAACCGTCACGAAAGGAAAATCAAAACTTTGCGGACAGACAATGGCCTGGAGTACTGCGGAAAAGAGTTCACAGAAGAAATGCGCATCGCAGGAATAAGAAGAGAACATACCGTAGCAGAAACTCCAGAACAGAACGGCAAAGCTGAACGCATGAATCTCACGCTGGTGGGGATGGCAAGATGTATGCTGTTGGAGTCTGGCTTACCAACAAGTTTTTGGGCCGAAGCGATTGCCACAGCTGCTTACATCAGAAACAGATGTCCATCAAAACAGCTGGAAGAACAAACCCCTTATGAAATTTGGTTCGGGCTAAAACCAAAAATAGGACATTTCAAGACGTTTGGTTGCAAGGCATATATGCTGAATAAGGCCCCAAATAAAGGAAAGTTTGACCCAAGATCCAAGGCAGGTATTTTTGTGGGTTACTCTACTGAATCGAAAGCGTATCGAATTTGGGACCCAGAAAAACAAAAAATATTGAGAAGCCGAGATGTAAAATTTTTGGAAAATTTTGAAACTGTCAAAGTTTCGGATGAACAAAAGGAGTGTGCGAACTTTGAACCTTCTTACTTATATGTTGATAACAGTGTGAAAGACCCTATTTCTAATGCTGATGGACATGTAGATAAAGTTCAAGAAAGTGATCCCATTGATCCTGATAGGCCTATTGAAGTCAATGAGAATGACCTCAAATCAGAAAATTTAAGCAAAGACTGCACAGTGATTGAGAATAAGAGGGGGCCTGGTCGACCTAAATTGATTAAAACAGGAAAGCCGGGACGACCAGCAAAACATTTTAATCTGGTTACGCCAAAACCTGAAAGTGCGAGCTTGATGTATGAAGAGGCAGTAAATCCATCTGTACAAGAAGCCTTAGAAGGACCTTATGCAGCTGAGTGGCAGAAATCGATGGAAGCTGAGTTCAACGCTCTGACACACAGCAAGGCCTGGACATTGAAACCACGCCCAAAAGATAAAGCTGTCATTGGTTGTCGGTGGGTACTCAGAACAAAGTATGGGCCAGACGGTAATGTCGAACGCCGGAAAGCTCGGTTGGTAGCGAAGGGCTATAACCAACGCCCAGGGATTGATTTCCATGAAACATTTTCACCTGTTGCGAGACTTAGCTCAATAAGACTAGTTGCTGCCCTAGCAGCTGAGTTAGGCCTTACTTTGTATCAGCTTGATGTTGTAATGGCCTACATAAATGGAGATCTTGACGAACAGATCTATATGGAACAGGCGGACGGTTTCATTACCCCTGGAATGGAGCGTCTAGTTTGTTCACTCGAAAAGTCCATATATGGCCTAAAGCAGTCGGGCCGACAGTGGTTCAAAAAGTTGCACGAGAGACTAGAAATTTTTGGACTCAAACAATTAGATTGTGACAAGTGTGTGTACCACATGAATGATGGTTGTGTGACTCTTATCGTGGTTGTTTATGTAGATGATTTGATCATAGCTACAAACAGTAAAGAAGCCTACACAAGATTGAGAGACGATTTGTCTCAAAACTTCCAAATGAAAGACTTAGGAAAGCTGCACTACTGTCTTGGAATTGAATTCAAACAAGATGAAAATTCAAAGTTGGTCACTATGTCACAGAAATCGTACATAGAAGATGTTCTCAAAAAATTCGGAATGCAAGACTGCAAACCGGTAAATACCCCATTAGATGGAAACAGCAAATTATCCAAAGCCATGGAGCCATCTACGGAGGAGGAGGCAGAGGAAATGAGCGAAGTTCCGTACCAGCAACTCATCGGTTCTCTGATGTACCTCGCAGTATCTACACGACCAGACATTGCGTATGCGGTGAGCTCTTTGAGCCAGTACAACCTAAACCCCGGAAAAGGACACTGGGTTGCGGCGAAGCGCGTCTTGCGATACTTGAAAGGTACGAGCAACCATGGACTAGTCTACAAGAGATCTGGTGCTGAACTGATTGGATACGTGGATGCAGATTGGGGAGGAGCCCTTGATGACAGAAGATCATACACAGGCTACGCCTTTCAAGTGGCAGGCTCTGCCGTGACATGGGAGGCGAGAAAACAATCCACCGTGGCTCTTTCAAGCACTGAAGCAGAGTACATGGCTCTTACGGATGCAGCAAAAGAGACAGTTTACTTACGAAACCTGTTAAAAGAAATCGGGTTCTTGAGTGTTAATGCAATGCCAACTCTTGTTTATTGTGACAATCAAGGAGCAGAAAAGCTCATGCATAATCCTGTGTACCATTCTCGTACCAAACACATTGACATTCGGCATCACTATGTGCGTGAAGTTTTTGAACGAGGCGAAATCAATGTGAAATACATTCCAACAAACAAGATGGTAGCTGATGTGCTCACGAAAGGACTGTTCGGACCAAGCCATCATCAGTGCATACAAGGACTTGGCGTGATAGACATTAATAAAGTTAACGCGTGTTTGAGATGGGGTGTTGTGTGAAATAAATAAACATTTTCTTAACTAGGCCTATAACAACAAACATGAGTTTAGTAACTATTCCACTTTTATATTTGTGAAGCCACTTCTGTGATGACGTCACCAAAGCGTCTCACGCAACGTTTTTGTTAGTTCCCGTGTTTATCTCGAGAGGCGAGCATGTGCTCTTTGTTCTTTAATTGTTTATTGTTCTTTCATAAATAAAACTAACAGCCTTGTTATACATTTCCAAGCCATCATGCAATCATTCATTTTATTAACTTTGTTTTATAATTGTTAGTGTAATTTTAATGTCCTTAAATTAATATTATTAGCACACCGTCTTAATACCTGTCACATTATACACACTTATGCTTATGTGTAATGGTATGATGATTGTGAGATGAAATGGAGGACCTACAGTTTAACGTGGAATTTGAACCACGGTGGAGGCCTGGAATTCAATGTCCTTAAAAACATAAGTGTTGAAAACATTTTAATTATTTGTTTTTTTATTAGATTTTTATTTGAGTGTTCTTGTTTTTTAAATTGTGTTTTATAAGTGTTGTTTCCGACTTAAAAAACTGATATTTCCATTGTTTAACTTTTTTTTTCAAAAGTATTTACTATTTACAAAATGAGTGTTAATCATATTTTAAGAACATCTGTTTTAATATACTTTTTAACATTATGAAAAGGCCTATACTCAAACTCGACTCAAACTTTTAGAAATACTCGATTTTAATGAAAAAAAAAACCATGCTCGCAGATCCCAATTAGACAGGCAAAATAAATTGAGAATTATCTTACAGGCGAAACAACCCATATTATTGGTGGAAGAGACCCAAAGAAGAGTTCCGAGCCTTAGCTTATGAAGCTGAGTGATTCCTATACATTCCAGTCACACAAGTGTTAAGTGAGAGAGTTTTCACACCAGCTGGGAACAGTGTGACCAATCGTTGTGTGAACTATTGTCAAATGAGCATGTTAAAGAACTTACATTTTTACACAACTTAAGGGGTTAGTGTCAAAAACTAATATTTCTTATAAGAAATAACACATTTTATTTAACAATATAGTTCCAACTTTCCAAAAAGTGTAACTTATATCACATTTAGAATATTTAAACTATGGCATGATTTGATAAGTATTCGAAATTCACAAATACAGTTTGCTTCAATTTGAGAATCAAACTAGAAAAATCTGCTTTCCAGATGTCTACTAGCTAGTTTTATAAATACTAAAGGAGTTGCCAAAAATGAGCAACCAGTTTTTGATTAGGATTCTTAAGTGTCACACCCCTCTTACTCACATCCACACATCACTCAAAATAGGTTAAGAGAGTTACCATTTTTCAATTAGGATTCTCGAATGTCCGTTCCTCCCCCAACACATCACCAAACTACACTAGACTAGACTACATGTCACTTACAGAGCGGCTTTTCTTTTTCTTCTTGCTTTTCTTGTGACGAGAGCTCCGTTTGACCGATGAATAGTGGCTGTCGGAACTATCTGAGCCAGTGGCACTTGGCGTCCTGGATCGATGACGACGCTTCTTGCGTGAGGAGTGGCCTCGATCGTCTTCAGATTCCGAGTACTGGGGAGCAAACGATGAAACAGGTCACACATGGGTGATGGACTAACATGACCATCATTTATTGGGATTGAACTTTTGTGAATGGAACCAACTTATTACGAGTCATTTTCATAGCTGCCCAGTGGGGAAAGCATATGGGGGGACAGTTTGCCCCAGGCCCCCAACCATAAGAAAGAAAGTTTTTTTCACAGTTACAACACACATGCATGTAAGGTATTTTTTTGTTTCTTACATCTTTTTCAAGCCAGGTTAAAAAATTAACCAAAGCACAGAAATTAAGTAAATTATTTGGTTTAAAAAAGGGTAGGAGTAGCATTTCAGGCCCCTTGATCATCTGGGTGGCCCTGTTTATAGCCCGCTCCCCTAAACATGTCCTGGACAGACTTTACTTACAGATCTAGAGCGTGATCTTGTACGTGAGCGCTTCTTGTTTTTTTTGTTTTTCTTAGATTTCTTGGAGCGGGAATGACGATGACTGCATGCTTCTTCATTCTCGTGTTGGTATTCCTGCACAAGTTAAATCATATTAATCATGTATGCCATTAACATAATAACCCTTTTCCAAAACAATATTAGAATTCACTATTTTACAAATTTTTATGTATAAAGAAAAGTATGTGGTGGTGGAGTAAGTCAACCTGAAAGGATTATTAGGTTACGGCTAGGAAAAAAGTAACAAATAAAAAAAATCACATTTGCACATACACACATGTGCACGCACACACTTCTCTCTTCATTTCACCTTTCACTTTTCACACTTCCAACTTCCAAAGTCTAACTTTAAACTTCTTCATACTTTCAAAGTTAGATTTGTTTTGAATTTTTGGAACTATTCCTTTTTCATATAAAGAGACATATGCAAAAAATATAAAAGAGAAAGAAAGAGATGTGAAACTACATGCTTGAAAAATTATTTAAGCATCTAAATAGCTCCTAATAAACACACCTTGAAGATGCGCACTCTCTCAGACTCGAGAGTGATGGCCTCAAAGGCCGACTCGCCCTCAATCTTGGTGCGGGTGTCATCCCAGCTGGAATTGTAGTCAATGTCATACGACTTAAGGAGGCTCTTGAAACCGGCCTCCAACCGTTTGAGTCGGCGTGCCTCCTCCTTGAGACGTTCACGCTCACGTGCTTCAGCCTGCAAGGACAGATCGCTAACATGAGTTGACATCTCTAAATATAAGTTTAGATTTTGTTTTTTACTCTTCATTTTATTTCTAATTTTGAACAAATGGAATGAAAGATTTTGAAAAATGTGTTCTGGCCACAAATCTCAACTATCCATGAATCCTTAGGTTAGAAAAACTTTCTACTCAGTTGGTACCAATGATGTGTTGATCAGATATTTTACAGATGTCAATGTCAATTACCGATGCCAATCATTTGGATTCTTTTCTTTTCAAGATTACAAAGATAATAGGTAATAAAAAAAAGCCAATAGATGTTTGTTTGTATCATTATTATTTTGTTCAATAAAGTATTTTTACTTATACATGATATAATGACTACTTTATTATTAGAGTTGATTAAAATCTAAATTCACTTTGGCTCTACCAAATTTTCGACTTTAGGATCCAACCAAACTTTAGGTTGAATACTAATTATCACACAAGCTTAAGTAGGCTTTGCATATTCGAAAATGCGAACTACAACTGTGTTCTTCTTTTCATTGTAAAGGCCATATTGTGTTTGTCCCCCTTTTATATGTTTCTATCCACCTTTCCTGTACCTTCTTACCAAATATAATACAGTTTGAGATAATAGAAATAATGCAGAATCAAAAGTGACATTGTTTATTAATCACCCCATTATTTTACCCTTTCTAATAATAATAATATTTTAATATCAAAAAATATAATCTCTAGAATACCCAGTTAAGCATTCTCCATACAATTTTTTAATTTAAATCTCTTTCAAAAAAATATTCTAATAATAGTGTTTTGGACTCCTCTCATATATTCAAAAAATCATGGATGAAGTGTATTTTTCTTTAGAGAACTGTATGTAAATATTCCTTTTAATACTTCATCAATGGATGATCAGGTGTTTTCAGAAGTAATTTCAATATGATTTGTTTTAAAACTTTCTTTTTTTAAAAAGCTCCCTTCTTTCTATTTAAAAATCAGGTGATGAGCTGGCTGCTTTCGCCCAATAGGAAGCTAGCCTTCACAGCATCAGATTGTCAGGAGTTCCTCCTATTAGTTAGTTTTAACACTGGTGACAAGGGGGCCAAGAAGCAAGGTGTAGGTCATATATAAGCAGCTTGTGTGTATAGTAATAAAGAAAAGATCTCAGTCTGTAACAGCACTCGCTCCGGCTCTCCCCACCAGTTATAAAAAACAAATAAAAACAGTTATCATACTGAAAGTGAAATTAATATAGGAAATAGTGTACAATGTTAAATCTCTACTAATTTCAACAAATAACCAAAAAGTAATCCTGCAGTAAGAAGAGAATCATATCGTCATAGCCATGTGATATGTGATACTAAGTGCGCAGTAAGGCATGCACGGGTAATCATCATCATCATTATCATAAAAATTGGTATCGTTATAATATCATAAAATCTAAAAAAAATTGATTTAGGGGAAACCCGTTGTCTTAAAAACTGGATCAAAAGCCCCTCTCAATTTCCTGAAATTTGGTTTTAAATTCAGTCTGTTTTTATTAATACCAGCTCAAATAACAATGTTTTGAAGTAATTTTTTGCATTTTCCATACTTACGTATGAAACCACATTTTCAATAGGAATTTGCTAATTTAAATTAATTTTATCAATAGTGTAAGAAAAAAAGCTACTATTCGACTTGATAAATAATCCTAATCGCATACCCCTAGTGAAAGGAAGTTTGTAAAGAATGATAGTACACTTAGATAGGAACATGGAAAAGGAATAACATAAAGGACAAACATTGGAATTGGAAATGTTAGTATCCACCTTTTCTGTACCTTCTTACAAATATAATACAATTACCCCAAAGTGTAAAGAGGTTTTCCTTAAAGAGATATTTTATCTAAAATCATAATTTTTGCTTATGTAACTATGATTCGATTATTATTTGAAATTCACAAATAATGTTTGTTTCTATTCTAGATTGAAAATGAACACAAAAAATCTGCTTCGGACATGTATATCCCCAATATAATACCCAAAACTTACTTTTTCCAGGAAAGCATTGTAGGTGAGCTTTACGTTGCCTGCGTCGAGCGTGGCTGAGCGTCTATCTTCACACACCACTGTAGCAAACTCTTCGAATGAAGTGTTTACCTAAAACCATCAAGTAAAATACATGTCAGGTGGAAAAGAAACATTTTAGTCATGGGTGTGGCTGGGATTTTACAATATTTCAATTAAGAATTATTAAAAAGATTTTGATTTGACATAATCTAGTTTTATATGCTTTTTTAAAGATCGAATATGAATATTTGTAAAACAGAATTTGTATGCTACATATAAAAAAAGCTTTTTTAGATAAAATGGAATCTTTATCCTTAAGGTATAAATATATTTTTTAGGCTTACACATCCATTTAAGCCATCTGCCTTTAAAGTAAGGTAAATTGTGTCATTAATATATAATTTATGCTTGAGTAAAGGGAATTTTCTAAATAAGGCATCCAAGTGGCAACAACGTGTTTCTGTATATCTGTTGCCGACAGTGTGAAGCGTGTTTCCTTCTGTCTGCTGGTGGCAGTTTGAAGTGTGTTTATACCTGCCCAGTGGTAACAGTGTGAAGCGTGTTTCTGTCTGTCCGGTGATAGCAGTGTGAAATGTGTTTCTGTCTGTCCCATGTCGGAATGTGAAATGTGTTTCTTTATGTTCATTCATCTTTGGCAAAAGTAATAAGTTTTACTTTATATTGTAAAAGTGATGTTTTTTTAGGAGTACGTGAAGTCAACATTTTCAATTCAAAGTAAATCTGAAGTGGACATATTTAATATTCTCAAGTATAATCAAAGCTAAAATATTTTTGATTAAGTGTTTTTGCTTTAGAAATTATGTACAAACGTCGCTTACAAAATGGTTTATTAACCAAATGTTTAAAATAATACATTCTAATCTGATAAATATAGTTATCATAACATCCAGTTGAGTTACTTAAGATTTTGTCATAGGAATGTTAATGTTTACTGTGTATATCATCTTGGAATGGCATTAATTGAACCAAAATTAGGTATCTTGGCTGTCAATATTTATAATAGTTTCATAACTATTGTCTAACTTGACTTTTTCTAAATGATGACATAGCTATCATTTAAAAAAAAAGTCGAGTGAATGTTTTGTAGGCTTTCATGCCTGGGATTTTTTTGTTCCTCTTTCCTTTATTTTCTTCTATACTGAATAGTATGCAAGTCAAAACTCGAATAGGTTTGTCTCAAAGAGTTAGTTCAAAAATCCTCAATTAAGTGTGAAAATACTGCAAAATTTGGTTAAAAGATTACTTTAAAAATCATTCCGTAAATTTGAAATTAAGTATTAATTTTGTGTTGAATAAAATATAACTGTTCGAGGGGCAGGGGAATCACATGAAATTATAAAGATTTTCAATGCCAATAAATGTCGAACTATCAAGAAATTTAATTTTAACATTCCTTCCCAAAACAAAGATGTACATGTCCTCACAAAAACATATTCTTGAGTTAGGTGCAATCAAACCGTTTTGGCAACACACCTGCACATCAAATCCTTTCTCACGCAAAATTTCCTTAATAATCTTCTTCTCATCATGAAATCTTGACTTCAAGTCTTCAACATAGAATTTAAACAGATCCAAAGGTGTCGAACCTGTAAAATGAAAATATATAAACAAATAAATAATAATAATAATAATAATAATAATAATAATAATAATGATGATGATAATAATAATAATAAAATCGCTGAGACACCCAATGGAGAAAAGGTTAAAACAAAATAAATTTTGTATAGGCATTCAAACCTGTTAGTTCAAGATTTAAAACTTATATTCATAGCCTGGTTTATGTCACATAAAAATGTTTCTAGCCCAACTCTGCTTCCAGAAATTCTAACATAAATATGTCATAGTAATTACACAATTATGCATGATATACACGCTCTCATCCCCTAGCCATTGCAATATGTCAGAAAATATGCTTTAGTATTTGAATAAAACATTCATCAGTGATAGTTATCAGGGAGGAGTGTGAAACGCGCAACGTAACTTCCTAAAAGAGAAAACCATAAAAACACAAAAGGGGAGAAAAAGGAAAATGGTAAAGAATGATAGAACACTTAGATAGGAACATGTAAAAGGTATAACATAAAGGACAAACACAGGAAAAGGACATTGGATGCGAATATATAATGATATAACTCTATCAGGAAAACCTCTTTTCGCTTTATGAGGTAATTGTATTATATTTGGAAGAAGGTCTAGGAAAGGTGGATAGAAACATATAAAAGGGGACGAACACAATATGGCCTTTACAATGAAAAGAAGAACACAGTTCACACTTTACACTGCTGCCAATGGACAAAGAGGTAATGGATGTCTCTTAAAGAAAATTGATCGTCACCGCCCAATCCCCCGACCTAGGTTTCATTCTATCGGAACTCATCAGGGAGGAGTGTGAAACGCGCAACGCAACTTCCTAAAAGAGAAAACCAAAAAA
>CABEEJ010003177.1:44623-76860 GCA_901482245.1 Timema douglasi
ATAGAATGAAACCTAGGTCGGGGGATTGGGCGGTGACGATCAATTTTCTTTAAGAGACATCCATTACCTCTTTGTCCATTGGCAGCAGTGTAAAGTGTGAACTGTGTTCTTCTTTTCATTGTAAAGGCCATATTGTGTTCGTCCCCCTTTTATATGTTTCTATCCACCTTTCCTAGACCTTCTTCCAAATATAATACAATTACCTCATAAAGCGAAAAGAGGTTTTCCTTATAGAGTTATATCATTATATACTCGCATCCAATGTGCTTTTCCTGTGTTTGTCCTCCATGTTATACCTTTTACATGTTCCTATCTATGTGTCCTATAATTATTTTCCTTTTTCTCCCTTTTTGTGTTTTTATGGTTTTCTCTTTTAGGAAGTGGCGTTGCGCGTTTCACACTCCTCCCTGATGAGTTCCGATAGAATGAAACCTGGGTCGGGGGATTGGGCGGTGACGATCAATTTTTTTAAAGAGGCAACCATTACCTTTTTGTCCATTGGCAGCAGTGTAAAGAGTGAACTGTGTTCTTCTTTTCATTGTAAAGGCCATATTGTGTTCGTCCCCATTTTATATGTTTCTATCCACCTTTCCTAGACCTTCCAAATATAATATCAGTGATAGTTAATAATTGGAAATATAGTTTTTACAAGCTAAACAAAGAACAGGGCTACCACTATTTTCTTACTAAAAACCCCTTGTTTTTGCCCATATTTTTTTCTTTTAGAACAAATTACCATTTTTACAGACAACTTAAAATGAAGGGGAATAAAATTTAATTTTTTAAAGACTTTACTAATGGAAATTCTAGTAATTGGCGTTTAAAACAGGATGATTTGAATTTGATGGGGAAATAGATGTGGTTTTGAATTGGCATGTTAAGTTCTTTGGTTAGTTTTTTCTTTTGTGCAAATGCATACTATTTAAAGTTTACAGTCAAAGGTATAAGATTTCAAAATTGCAATATTATTTTACTAGGGGTGGGCAAATCTGCCCTTTTGCAGATGCAAATAATTTGGTTTATTTTCTTTACAATAATACAAACCTAATTTGCAAATCAACAAACACAAATTTCTAAATAAACAATTATTTGTTCATTTAATGCTAACGGAATGCAAATATTCAAACATATTTTAATATCAATTTCTAAATAGCCGGAACATAAACTACAGGCATTTTACACATAAATTTATTAATGATGAATCTATATATATTTTTTTAAACAGTAGAAATTTATTTTATCATATTATTCATCGTGGCTACAGACAGTAAAAAACTATTTCTTGGTTCTAACAAGGGTAGGTATTGGGGCAGTCACCTGGTTGCCCCAGCATGGCAGAGAAGCGCAGATCAGCTGAGATGATGGGGTATAGCTCCACCCACAGTGACATGGACGTCAGCTTGCCCTGCTCATGGAGTTCATCTAACAGCATCACGAATGAGTCCCTGTTCTTGCGCTGCTGGCGCTTCAACCGCTTCTTTTCACGCTCCTTGTCCTCTTCCTCCTCTTTCTCCAACTCACGGATGTGCTCCTCAAACACAACCATAGCGTCCTCCTTGTCCATACCTGCATACAAACACAGCATGTTCTTACATTCTTATTGAATTATTCCAATTTAATAGTTTTGTGTCCCTGTCATTAACCAAACTTGGAATCCTTCATTAGAAAACAAAAGCAAAAAGTGGTGATTCGGTCACCACTGATAATGAAGGGTATGAATGAACTAAAAGATCAGTACGAAGTGCAAGAGCAATAGGTGGGTGGACTGTGTCTATCAGGCACAGGCACACAGATTGTACCTATCAGGCCAACAGGCATACAGATTGTGCCAATCAGGCCAACAGGCGTATAAATTGTGCCAATAAGGCCAGGAGGCGTACAGATTGTGCCAATCAGGCCAGGGGGCGTACGGATTTTGCCAATCAGGTCAAGAGGCGTAAGGATGGTGTAAATAAGGCCAAGAGGCATATGGACTGTGCCTGGTAATCTAATAGGCATACATAGTGCCTAGCCAACCAATATTGATAATATCAAAGCTTTGCCTACACCTAAAAATACATAAAATATAAATTAAAAATACTTAACTACTGCTCTTCATTTTAAGAGAACATACAAACAAAATGGAGTAGGACTCCAAACCAAGTAATTATTAGTTAATAATTTTTCAACAAATTAACATGGTGGTTTAATATTTAATTATAAATTTCAAATTTATTTTTGTTGTTTTATTAAATTCCTTTACATAACTGTCCCTGTGAGTAAAAAAAACAAATGAAAAAAAATATTTAATAACATTTTAAATGATTAAAATTAAGAAAATCTATGCCATGTTGATGATGTTAACCAAAATAAATATAAAAAACATTGTAGATAAAAGTTATAAATGAGTACATGTATTTGAACCAAATATAGTAGTCTCAATAATCCGAATTAAACAGGACCGACAGGTGGTCGGATTACCGAAATGTCGGATAAGAGGGAAACAGGTGAAGGAGGAGGGGAAAGGGCAGGGGAACAAATCCAAATGATCTTGAATAGAAGTGCAGAATAGGTATTAAATAAGGTTTGTTAGTAATTTATCAATCTACAGTACAAATACAGTACTGTAATGCAATAAATTACAGATGGGAGAGATGGAAGTATAGATGTATAACTAGAGATGTGAAATGTTGAAAATGAAGTATGTAGTAAAAAGATCACAAGGGAGGCCAAGAAAAAGATGGGAACAGATAACAGAAAATGTTCAAGTGAGAGGAGAAGAATGGAAGAAGATAAAGGAGGCAGAGTGGTGGAAGAATAGATAAAGATGGAGGTATTTTACTTAAATGACCCAGCCACCGGCTGAAAACAGTTTATGGTGATGATGACTAGAGAAGTTAACTTTTCGAGATTGCGAAAATTGCTATTATTTTTTTTTAAAAAAAAGGGCGTTTAAAGGGTGGTTTTAAGTTTCCTCCAACAAATTATTTCAACTTTGGAATCTGTTTTTAATAACAGAAATGTTAACGAAATCTGGTGTTTACTGGTTTTATCATTAATTTCAACATATTTCACATTTAATTAATACCGTTCAACATTTCATCATAGAAAATAAAAAAATCACAGAGTTGATAAAAATATTTGCTTGTTTGTAGCGTAACTTTTCTGTTCAAAGTTAAAACTATTAATGAGAAATTAATATCACAGATAAAATGTCATTTTTTTAAAAGTAATAATTCTTTACAGTTAATGGTGACTATTTAAATTCATATTTTTATTGCTATAATTTATGGATAATGCATATACTATAAATTAGATAACACATTTTTTTTGCAGCTTGAATAATATATTAGAATTCGTGAAATTAAGATACCTATTAATTAATATGGACAATTTAAACAGGATCCTGTATGGACTGTCTGAAGCTGGTAGACATACACTGTTGCCATGCCTACTAATCCTTATCAGTATTGTATAGTTTTAGTACACTATTATACCCAAATTGTGCTTGGATGGTTCCCACTTCAGTTTTCATTGGTTATATTTTTAATTTGTGACTCTTTAAAAATATATACCCATCAATGTATATTTATGAGGGAGATGTTGTAAGATCTAAATACAAAATTTATTTTATGATATTAACTATAAAAAGAAATCAGAACAATTTTTTTACCACTTTTCAGAATTTTTATAATCGTTTTTCAACATTTATTTTCACACTTTGGCTCACTTTTATTTACCAAAAAGTTCAAGTCTCTACGTATTACTCATAGACTGCACAATCCTGGATATTGCCACTAATGAGCTCAGCCAGCAATACATATTAAGTTTGCCTACATTTTTGATATATTGTTTAGTACTAAATCTAAAGTGCTCGCACAAAAAAGTAATAACAATCAGATGACACTTGACTGAATGAATCTTGTGATGATTTCTTGACAAAGAATATTTTTATTTGGTTTTAGCAGACAATTAAATAAAGTAAACGCGATAATTAAGGGTAGGTGGGATCCCGAAAGCTCAGGTAAATGTCTGCAATCCATCCATTCCCCGAGAGTCGAGCGGTTAAGACCCTTTCCCAGTAAGGCTTTAGTTGGGAAATAATCCTGCTTATGGTTCCAGCAGGTACTACTGGCTCAATCTCTATTGGGGACAGTCACCATCTTTGTTCTGTAACAAACTTTAGGAGAAAAGGGGTATTTTATTGCTAGGGGTGAGACAAACAAGTTGGGAAGCTCGTGAGTCATTGTGCTCTATCTATTAACAGTTATTTGTTAGAACTTGTGACAAGGAGTCCAAAAAGCAAGGGGTAGGTCATATATAAGCCAATTTTGCATTTGAATCCATTCCGTGGCAATAATATATTCATAAGCAGTAACACAAATCTACACAGCACAAAGTACTCCGAATGCAGAACGTGTAATACCACACAAAAAAATCTGTAATTTAACAAAAACTGTGTCATTTTATATCATATCTTAAGTACCGAAGATGTAATCATTTAAATAAATCGTGCGCAACATCAAAAATCTTGGCTCATTTCATAAGAATACGTATCACATATAATCAGATCACATAACCGTGTGATAACTGCGTAGTAAGGCTCAAACACAGGGCAATATCTAATGAAATCCTGTATCAACATAATTGGTGCCGTATCGCGGGTAAGACACCTCAATATAATTCCACAATGCTAAAATATAAAATATTTAAAAGGTGACAAACCTAGAGTACATTTAAGGGTTTTCACACCTTAATAGAATATTTAAGAGGTTTCAAACCTAAAAAAATTTAAAAAGGGTAAAAAATAATTTTATTTTATGCATTCTTCTGATAATTAAATATAAAACACAATTTTCAAAAGAGATTAATAAATATAATGTATTAGAATTAATTATTCAATTAGAAAAATTCATTATTTGTTGAAAATTTTGCTATTTGTTTCAATAAAAACTGCTATTCACACCTATATCTATATTATTATGTTTTATGATATATTATTTATATTATATTTAATGATGTTAAAGCTTTTACAAGTATTACCATATTAGTTTGAAAATATATATATTTTTATTCTTGAGTTATTCTAAAGCGTCATTTTTATAATTTCCCATTCCCGTCCCAATATTTTGACTCATTTCCCGACCCATTCTCGTCTCGTAATAAAAATGTCATTCCCGTTCATCCCTAGTGAATATTTGAAATAACTTAAATAAATATGCATCACTTCAAATAATATTGGCTTGATATATTAAACTGTTTAGTCAATTTGAATTAACCATTTTTTGTGATTATATATTCAAAAATGTGTTAATAATTCGAAATTTCATAATTCCTATAAAGTCAACAAGCACATGTATTAAACCTAATATACTGACAAACATATGAAAAGTGCTTAGGTCAACAATTTCACAAATACATGACCATTGCTTAGAGGTCAAAAATCATATAAACAGTTCCTAGCAGGTGAACAAACACACAAACAGTCCCTAGCAGGTCAACAAGCACATGTACAGTGCTTATAGGAAAGCAGGCACATGAACAGTGCCTAGGTCAACAAGTACACATATCAAACCTAGAGATTAACAAGCACATGGCCTTTACCTAGCAAGTTGGCATTGTTTGAGAAGGTGTGGTTGTCCAACAGCATCTGTTGTGCCTCCTGCCAAGTGGTACGATGATTAATGTTGGTCATGGCATCAAGGATCTCGGAAAGCTTTTTCATGTTATTCTTCTTCATGGTCTTAGCCTCTTCTTTCTCCTGCTTGGCCAAGCTGAACACTACATCATCATAGATGTCACGGCGGTCAGACTCGGACACATTGCGCCAAACCTTATGCCAGACAGCCAATGAGTTATGTTGGTAAGCTAAAGAAACTTAGTGAAGTGAAATAGTGAATTCCTCATTAAAATATAATTATCAAATAACATAAGAAATAGGGGTGGATGGGATCCTGAAGCCGTGGGAAAAAATCAGGAATTTATCAATTCCAATTGTGGCTGGATTGACCCTTTCCTGAAAAGTAATCTCTTTTGTAGAGGCTTCTCTCTTATTTCCCATTCCTCCCTATTCTAACCCAGCAACCCACAAGATAGGCCTCCAACTTGGACAAGGTAAGCTATTCATATCAAATAGTCCACTTTCCTTGCTTTCACTGTTTTTTTTATTGTTTGTTGACGAACAGAAATTAATCATACCTTAGTGAAATATACTAAAGTTAGGTAAAAAGAGTTAACCATTATGCAAAAAATAAGAGATTAAATTTGGACACTGGTCCTATCAGTTCTTTTTTTTAGCATCACATCTTGTTCAAGTTTTACACATCCTATAAGTTAGTTATCACTTATCATGTATTAATGTAGGGTCTTCAACATGTTCGTGCAACAAAAGTTCACCTTATCTATCGAAGTTAAGCGGTAAAGAGCGCCATTTATTTTGGTGCTTATAACTATTTTAATACATATCATCGGTCTTCAAAATTAACACACTTATTATGTATTATTAGAGACCCTGATTTGTGGTAAATAAAACTACTGAATTTAGTTAAATAAAATTACTTGATTACATTAAATTAAGAAATGAATTTCAGTAAATAAAAGGGTAAGCCCCCGATTTTCGGTATAAAAAGTCTTTAGAGTTTTTTTAAAGGTAATGGTAATGAATTAACTCAAATAGCTTAAAAAGTACTTGCACTGAATTATTTGATGAGACAAATGTTCATAATTTTTTTCAACATACTTCATGTCAATCACCAAAGTACAAAGACAACATTGTTTCCAAATTTTCAAATTAGTGCGCTTATCTGACATAACGTTGAAATATGTGGAAAATACGTGTTCACTGTCAACTTTATTTTTTGTTCAAGTCTTAGAATGGCTTCCAATGTCAGCAATGTTTTATTATTCATTTGCATTTAAATAGAAAAAAATGAGTGTAATTCGCGTTTAAATGGCCAAATCGTCAATTTTGAGAATATATTTTATTTTGCGTAAATATGTTGACTGAAAAATGCCACAATGATGTTTAATTATATTTTTATGGCAATTTTAATGTATTAAGTAAAAGTTTGTAAGAACACAACTCGCGAAATATCGGTGTTTCTATGTATTATACAAGAGAGTGACTATAAGCTATACAAAGAGTTTATAAAGGCTGTTAACGGGGAAAACAAAGTTTGGTTTATACTCTGGTCAACTTGGTAATAATTAATAAGCATTTATTTATTTTACCTCACAAGAATTGTTATTAAAAATTAGAGATGGGTCGAATCCACTATTTCTCAAATCCGAATACACATTTTATTTTCGAATCCTAGCAAATCGTTATAAATTTTAATGATTTACTAATAGACCTACATTACACAATATAAGCCTAAACTGTGAATTTAGATTTATTTCAATCATGCTTTCAATTTTAATCAACCCCAACCCCCCTCGCAAAATACAGGTTAAAATCCAGCCAAATGAAACAATCTGGACTCATATTATTGTTTGAAAATCAAATCAATCAAAATTGTTGTTAGAATGAGTTAAAATTCTAAAAAACATGCCAAATAAACAGATTAGGCCTAGTTATCCTTTGATCAACTTTAATCATCATTGAAGGATATTTTATTGTATTAAAATAGCAAAAATAAAAATACAAATGAATACATAATATACGTCATGGCGGATGACTTTATATCGTGTGTAATAATGGCTGACTTTGTATCATGCGTAATGTGTTCTTATTTCTCTTTAAAAAAAGAGCCTTTATTTGTAATTCTAGTTTTGATTTTCAGTTTGACAAAAGTTTTAATGTGTTCAATAAAATATTTACAAGATTGTTTGTGAGGTGAAAGTTTTAGAAAGGAGCCTGTGCTGAAATGGTCGAGTCCAAGTTTCCCATAGAGGTGGGAGGGTAGGGTATTAGGCACGCAAGATTTTCCACGCCTAACAATTTTTTTTAAGAAAATTTTATTCATGTTTATCTCTTTTGTCCGACAAAATAAATTTTACGGATTAAGTTGTGCTTTTCAAGTAGGCCAAAATAAGTAATTTTTGAATTCAAAATATTATGCTTCGTTTATGAGGTGAAAGATTCGATCATCGAATCCAGTAAATCACCGAATCCTCGAATCTCAAATACTTGTCAGGATTAGATGGATTTGAGGATTCGAGTGGCTCATCTCTATTAAAAATATATTAATATATTTTAGGCCCATTGTGGGAAATGCAAACGTCTAAAACCCTATCACTTTTTTCTAGATTGGTTTATTTGAGAAATAGACTCATTTAAATTCAAATTAATATCAATATTTGGAAGAAAGTACATGAAAGGTGAATATAAAATGTATAAAAGGGAACAAACAAAATATGGATTGTGTTCTTCATTGTAAAAGCCATACCGTATTGTGTTTGTATAGTTGGAAAAAAAATACAATATGGCTTTTACAATGAAGAACACAATCCATATTGTGTTTGTTACCTATTATATGTTTTCTATCCACCTTACCTCTAACTTCTTACAAATATAGATTACAAACTAACTCAAATAGTGAAAAGAGGTTTTCCTTAAAGATATAAATTGATATCAATGTTATCGAAGATTTGCAGACCCCTAAAAATATATATTTAATTGAAAGCACACTATATTATTGTTGTACAGCTACTCATATAAGGCATTTTTTTTACCATTACAATTTAAATTCTGAAATGTGATAAAAGGTTAAGTTAAAATGTACTGGTGACTATAATGTACAATATGAACTGTGTGTTCCTCAAACATCTTATGCATTTATGAAATTATAATCTCCCTGGCCAGTAACGATTACAAAAGTCACCTCTTGAGGTACTCAATGGCAGTAAACAGCTTAAAACATCTCCCAGAACTCACATCCAGGTGTCCAAAGGTGTCCTCACACTTATAATACTTCATGCAGGAGTTCATGTCTTGACTGGTCATCAAAAATTCCTCCAAGTCCTCTCTAGCCTTCTTGGCACGCTGACGCTGCTCTTCCCGCTCTTCTTTAAGGCGTTGTGTCTTGTAAGCATTGAATGCCTGTTTCTTCTCATTAAGCTTGCGCATGAGGGGAAAACGTGGGTCTGATGAAATCAGCTTCACAGCTGTATCCCAGGAGGCATTACTGGGAACATCCTGAAAAAAAAGGGGCTTAGGCTTAGCGCTTGTTACTTTGGAAAGGGAAAAGATCTTCTAAGTCCCGAAGGATATTTGAGATCAAGGGTTCAAAAAATTCCAATTCATGATTCAACAATTTTTCTCTCTAAATTATGAGTTGGAATTGCTAAGAGTAATACTACTAAAGCATCGAAATAGTGAAGTGTTTGTAAATATGTATTAGGGTTTTTACTTTTATTTGTGCAAGTATTTCATATTTATTTAATTACAGGCTGTCTATCAGTGGACCTTTGAGATTATCAAAAGTACATATTTGAAACAAGAAAATTAGAAAAATAAACAAATGTTGAAAGATGACAGGTATTAATAAAATTAATCAACTTGATATTTACATTTTGTTGAACACTGTTCTTTTGATAATTGTTCTGGATCTACATATGCAATTCTATTTTAAATATTTTTTGGAAGTTTTATAATATTTCATCAAGTCTTGGTTGTTACTAATGCTACATTTTTAAAGTGTTATATGTTATCTATTTTAAATGTCAATTTTTCTCAAGTGTCTATTTTAACAATTTTCTCGTTTCATATATGTATGTTAGCTCTATTAATTAAACAAACATCATTTAACAACCTTCATTAACATTCAATTTCAATATACAATCATATCTATAGTGTGTTATATGTTAAAAATCTTACATGATAACTTTCAACAGTTGTTTATTTTTATAATTTTATTGTTTCAAATATGTACTTTTGATAACCTCAAAGGTTTTATTATCAATTTTCTACATTCTTTTTGACTAATTTATCGACAGTAAATTTGTTATAATATTCAGTGGGCAGTCAACCTTACAGTTCAACCAAAAGCATCAGTCTACTCCGTTAACCTGATGAAGCTGTCTGCGACAGTGAAATCATGTCCTTAAAAATGTGTTTGTGTTTTTTAGTGATATATCTAAACAATTTCTACTCCAGTATCACTAAGGTAAGTGTGCTGGCTATCCCTTCTAATTTAAACCATCATTTTTTACTAAAAAAAGTGACAAGATAAACAATAGGGTTCTGCAGAGTACTGACATCAGCCAAGCTTTCAAACTGTACAGCTTTTTTTGGAAGGATTGGGAGAAAAGAGGGAAGTGAAGAACACAACAAAGAGGGTACTGTTCCAATGGAATGCTATTGTAGTAAAAACAAACATTTATTTATTTCTTCCACTAGTATGCAAAAGGAGGGTAGGGGGGGGGGAGGGGAAGTTAGGGTAAAGACTAAGAATATACAAGGGAGACAAACATCCCCAATGCAAGGTCATCTACAAGGTCAACTACATATGTAGCAAACAGGACAAACCATTGGGGGAGTATTCAAGGGGTGGCAAAACCAATACTATCAGTAATGTTCAAATTATAAATAAAAGGGGTCTCAACATTGTGATGCAAATTGCTGTGGCCAACATTTCATTTCTTGCATTAAATTTTAATTTAGGTTTTTATAAATAATTGAATATGATCATATAAAAATGTGGTTTTATGTCTAGACTTCCAGACAAGAATTAAAGATTTTAGTTTTATTTAGTAATTTTTTAAAATCTTTAATCTGTAAGCTATTATAGGATATAAATGGCAATTTCAAATTTCTTCCCGAAGGATATTTTTTGCCATGCCCATAGATTATTGGTTATAAGGTCAACTACAATAAACTACCAACAATAAATGTATCCTGGATGGCTTCTTTGGTGGTTTCTATGTAGGAGTTCAACCAAATACATTGAAAAATGGAAGAACACAGGGTTAGTGCTCTCGGCTATGACTATAACAAGGTAGTCCCAAGTTCAGTAATCCGAAACAATTGCATAAAGGTTTAAAAAAATCAAAGTAGTATCCTTTTTTCCAGACCAATGTTGATGTGGTTTCTAAAATGATTTATTTCTAATCCTGTTACCGCAGGTTGAATAGTTTTAAGTCACTGATAATCCTCACTGGAATTATTCAAAGAAAATAATGAAAACATACCCGCTCCCTCAATAAGTCTTTGAAAGCTTCAATGGCTTCCTTTTTATCCTTGAAAAACAGTTTTGGTTCCGGTGTGCTGTTCCTGCTGCCTGGGGCAGAGTCCTTGTTGGAGCCACTGTCATCATCTGCAAACAAATAAGGTTGTAATCATGCACCCAATCTAACCTGTACACCGAGGTAGTTCCTCTACCTTCAAACATTTAACATGGACAAAATTCAACAGGTTCTGGCCTAGAAGTGGTGGGAGAGGGTTGAGGGGCGAACCCATGACAGATGACCCATAGTATCATCAGCATGGCCTTAATATCCAGAATCTATTGTTCCCTTTTCAGTGATGTATTAAGGTTATTCCACAGGGGGCTGAGGGATGTAGACTAAAATAGTACTTGTACTGCCAAAAGCAGGGTGAATATGATGAGATTTTTTGTTGCCCAAGAACCAATTTGTTATATATGGAAGAAGATGTAGGAAAGAGGTATAGAAACACATAAAAGGGAACAAAGACAATATGGCTTCTACAGAAAAATATAAAAAAGTTCACACTTGACATTGCTGCCATTCGACAAAGAAGTTTTGACTGCCCTTGAAGAAAATAGATTACCATTTAATCGTTTGACCTAGGTTTCACTCTATCGAAACATTTCAAGAGGAAATGTGAAACATACAATACTCATTCCTAAATGAGGAAATCATAAAATACAAAAGGGAGGAAAAGGAAATAGGTAAAAACGATAAAACACTTAGATATGAACATGTACCGTGTTTCATATTTAACGAAAGTAGCACAAGAAGTCACGTTTTCTTTGAAAATATATATTATACATTCAGTCATCCAATGTTCATCCTTTATGTTATTTGTTCCTTTTACATCACCTCTTTTAAAGTGGCAGCAATGTCAAGTGTGGACGGTGTTCTTCTTTTTGTTGTAGAAGCCAGATTGTTTGTGTTCCTTATTAAGGGTTACCATCCCTTTCCTGCATCTTCTTTCATTTAACAAAACCTACATAAGAAAGTAAAAAGGTTTTCCTTAATATCTATATTAAATGTTCTCACTTTGTATCTCAGAAAGTAAATCACCAATGTATAACTTTGATCTCCCCCTCATCAGCAATCTAGTCTCCTTTGTTTGAATTTCTTTGTTTCAACTAAAATGGTAAATGGCATTCACCTTTAGTGATGGGGGAAACACATTGAGTTGTTTCTTTAAATTAAATAGTCCATAAAGCAATTTTTTTAAGCACAGGCGTTTTGAATGCATTGTGTGCACGCAATTTGTGATGTGACAAGGAAAATGTTTGACTACAAATTTAGCAAGGCATCAGGCACTTTAGGACAGCAATAATGTAGTAATGAATAAGTGTTGTTTCTGGAAATGCGCGATCAAAGCAATGTTACACACTGCCAAGGACTCTTAGTTGGTGAGTGTGATTAGTAAAATTTACATTTATTTTAATAACTTACTGTGTACCCTTCGATTAAGGAGGGTTATGATTGTAACTTGAACGGGGTATGGCTATGAGCAAATTGACAAGTGTAAAAAAAGTATTTATTTTGGACTTTTTAGAAGTGTATGAAGTCAACTTTCTCAATTTGAAGCAAATTCAAATTGAATATAGAAAATATTCCCAAAGCCGAATCAAAGTTTGAGTATTATTGCAATTGTTTGAAATATTTAATTTTAACTAGAGATGCCAAGATACCAATTTTTTTCGATTCCGATTTTTAAGTTTGACATCGAGGATTATAATAATAAGATCGATTCTCAATTCTTTCAATACCAGTACAACTCGAGGGTATCAAAATATCAAAGAATCGAGTTTGACATCCTTGGTTTTAGCCTGATAAATCAAGGTACTATATCACAGCTTACAATCCAGTTACTTCAGATTTTTTCCATATGATTAGTGATTTGTATGTACATATTTTACAGCTTAGAATGGCAAAAATTTAACATAAATTCAGTATTTTAGATGCCAATATTTTTTACTGTCTAAGCATTGCAATTGTTGGAGCCGAAATTCATTTGAAGCTATGTCGAACTGATATTAGTTTCAAAGCCAAGTTAAAGTTTGGCGTACTCCTTGCTTTATTACAATATTTCAATTCAGTCAAGTGGCTATATGGATCAATCTTATCTTATCTGGTTTGTTGTTGATGGGGATATCAAAGTTAAGTTTTACAGCTTTAAAAAGTTAAGTATTTATTGCTAAAAGATACACTGCTGCCTCATTAAATCCTTTTATTTTTAACATTACAGTTTACCTATATACTTGACATAAATATGATTGTATATACTTGGGTTGAACCCACTATTTTATGAATCTTAATCTCCAACTTGCCTTAAAACCCCAAATCTTGAATCAAATCTAGGAAAAAATTATGACATTTAAGAGGAAATATAAATCATATGGAATAATATAAAATACAAATAGTAACTGAATGTTAACATTCTTTCTTATATTCTATTCATTATAACATTCATACATTCAGTTAAGTATTAAATTACTGGTTTGAGGCCTGGTTTTTGAATTCACATTTTTTATTATAATTGGTTTTGAACCACCTATAGGCTGTTTCCAGCCTGTGGCCGGGTCTGTTTAGTACCTCTGTGCTTCCACAATTATTCCTCCTGCACTTTATTACACTCTCCTCCTCTCACTTGCACACTTGCTAGCTGTTCCTCCAATCTCTTCCCTACAAACTTCATATCCATTAATCGTCTTGGAATCCTCTTCACTTCCATCCTAATTATGTGCCCATACCATTTCATCCTAGCTTCCTCTATTATCTCATGTACCTCTGTACTCTAGACCTTACATCTTCATTCCTAATACTATTTCTTCTGGTGACAGCTAGCATGCTCCTCAATAACTTCATTCCCATGGCCTCCACATGAAAGCTGAATGTTTTTGCTAATATATTGTGAAATGAACTGTACAATTTTTTGTAGTCTACAGGACACTGAATGTTAAACCAGTTTGGTCCTCTGCTCAATTGAGTGTTCCTTTCATTTTTCAGAACTCCATGCAGGTTTGTACATACCTTGCTTGGTGGGTGGCGGTGTAGGAATGCTGATAGCAGCGAGGGTGGCGGCCATGGCATGATCCATGGCTGCAGAGGAGCCACTACCAGTGGTAGCTTTGGCAGCTGGTGGAGACTGGGGAGGTAATGTGGGGACAACTAGTGGCAGGGTCGGAAGCACAGGGACCACCAATGGAGAAGGGATTGAGGCCGGAATAGGGAGTACTATGGGTGCAAGGACAGGTGGAGCAGCAGTGACTCCGGCAGAAGCTGCAGGGACATTCAATGGAATGCTGAAACAAAAAACCCGAGGTTTTCTATATCTATTTCATTCAGTTTTATCTTAGACCATATTCTCTATTGAGCTGGTTAATCGCAATGTTAACTATTTAACCTAAAGTGATAGCATGAGAAGAATATACAACAGAACTTGCCTCGGGATGTCATGAAACATGGTTGTGGTAAATGAAACTGAGCATAGTGCACATGGTTGTGGAAAAAGAAACTGCGCTTAGTGTACATAGTTGTGGTAAAAGAAACTGCGCTTAGTGTACATGGTTGTGGTAAATGAAACTGAGCATAGTGTACATGGTTGAAGATCCAACAATGACATATCGAGTCAGACCTACACGTCCTAGCACATAGCATACTCAGTCAATTACCATGGAACTTATTATTATTCACTTACTTAACAGCCACTTACTACAATATAATGTGGCTAAAATCTTGAATACAATCAAACATGGATTTAATTGTTAATATTAATCCACTATAACACTACAGCTAGTCAGAGTCCTTATTTTTTTGTGTGCTGCTTCTGATGGAACTTTCCAGTACACCTCATTACCTAAAGAAGGTGATTTTTGTCCTGAAAATTAAAGTAATGATTAGGGATGTGCGAGACTCGCAAATATCTCGACAAGAGCCCGGGGCAAGAGGAGAATTCAGGTGGTGAAGCTTAAATTCCTACCAAATATTTTAGGAGAGACAAACATAGACAATGAGAAATGTGGAAGTAAGGAATAAAATTAGGGTGAAAAAGATGAAGGAAAGAATGGCCAGGAGTAAGCTGAGAAGATTTGGACATGTTTAAAAGATAGAAGATGAAAAACTTCCAAAGCAGGCAACCAAAACAAGAATGATTGGGAAGAGAGCCAGGTGGAGGCCCAGAATGAGATGGTTGGAGTAAATTAAGAATATTGGGAGCAGAAGAAATTTGGACTGGGACAAAATGATAGAGAAGGAGGGGTAGAGAGAGAAGAGGAGGTGGGGATAGGCCAGGTAAGGGGGAATGATGATAATAATGATGACATTATATGTATCAATTATTGAAGTGTTTATAAATATGTATTATTGTTTTTACTTTATCTGTACTTCACTAAAGCACTTCAATATTGTAATGCCATGTGGCATTAAAATATTGAAGTGTTTGTAAATACAGTATGGTTTTAATAATTCAAACCTAAAATTGTCAAGGACATTTGGATGATTAAACTATCCAGACTACGAGAGATGGTTAAAAAAAATACAGTTTACAACAGGGGTCTGTGAGTTTGGGTTTTTTCATTCGAGTTGAGTATTTCTAAAAGCTCCCAAGTATAGGCCTATTCATAATTTTAAAATGTTAAAAAGTATGTTCTTAAAATATGAATGACACTTATTTTTAAAAACAGTAAATATTTATAAAAAAAGTTAAACAATGGAAATATAGGTTTTTAAATTAGAAATAACACTTATAAAACACAATTTAAAAAACAAGAACACTCAAATAAAAATCTAATAAAAAACAAATAATTAAAATGGTTTCAACACTTATGTCTTTAAGGACATTTAATGCCACATCTCCACTGTGGTTCGGATTCCACGTTAAACTGTAGGTCCTCCATTTCATCTCGCAATCACCCTACCATTACAGATAAGCGTAAGTGTGTATAACGTTAACGGGTAGTAAGACGCGGTGCTAATAATAATAATAATTTAAGGACATTAAAATTACACTAACAATTATAAAACAAAGTTAATAAAATGAATGATTGCATGATGGCTTGGAAATGTATAACAAGGCAGTGAAGAAACACTGTACAATGTTGTAAAGTAAATGATAATGAAGGAAGCCAACATGAAAGGATAGATAGGTTAGGCTTGGTTAAGAACAAACACACTTCTCCCTTCATGTCTTCTTAAACTTTGACACTTTCCACATCTTAAAGACTTCCACAATTGCACATTAGTTTGAATCTTTGGGAATATTACTTCTCCATAGATGTCTTTTCATATGAAAATTAAATATTTCTGATAATTCAAAACAATATGCAACTGTGGAAGTTTGAAAAAGTGGAAAGTGTAAGAATAAATAGAGAAGTGTCTTTACATCTAGGCCTAACCTAACTATCCTTTCAGATTGGCTTCCTTCACCTTCACTTTACATTATTGTATTGTGTTTCTACACTGTCTTGATTAAAAGTTAATACAATTGACATTGTAATAAGCTGATATTTCCACAAAATATGCTTCAGTAACTTAATTTAATGTATAAGAAAATGTAAGCTGTTCCATTTCCATTCCTCTATGCGCATTGTACGGGCTCTCGTTAGACATTATTTTATTGAGAAATTTACTTCAATTTAATTTTTAATGTTTATAAAAGTCGATGCTCATACTTTTATATTAAAAATAATATTACTATGAAATAGTAAGTGCTTTTTACAACATAAATGTGGTAAGTTTGGTAAAATATGTATTTCAATTAATAAGATCAACATAGATTTTTAAACAGGTTATCCAACATAATTCTATAACTAAATATAAACAAAACTAGAGCTAATTGTGTAGCTAAACGTATTAATTAATACAAGTTTTAAAACGTTTAATACAAGATATTTTTGATATTACATTTTAAATTTAACATAAATTATTATTTTAAAAAGTGACCCGGTCAAAATAGTAAAAGAATCATTTAATTATTTAGTAGTATTCTTAGCTAGTTTTTATTTTCATTGCATTGTAATGGCAATACAAGTGAACAACTTGAATCAAGTATAATTCAAAATGGACGACAATATTGAATAAATTTACCGTTCGAAAGTGGTTTTAAAGCTCTATTATGTTATTAATGTAAAAATTGAAATTAGTTTTTAACAATTTGTTAAGTAACCAAAGATTTATAAGTGGAAATGATATTAACTCAAACAGACTATGCTTACTATTGCGTTTTAAAAATTGATTATTAAGTACATCAAGTAGAAGCTCAAAAATGACAAGCATACAAAACTTTTGATATAATGATCTTGAGCTTAGCCGACGAGTTTAAGTTCAAAATACGAGTACTTGCAGAGCCCTAGTTTAGAAATTATCAAAGAATTTATTCGTTACGGAGCTATTAGTCCTTTGCAGAAGTGACATTTTGATTGCAGTAAATTTTCAAGGGGGAGTTAAAAATTTCCTGCAGAAACGAGAAAAGTTTAAAAAAAACGACTTCATGTTTTAGGCCTAAATTTATTTTTCAAATACATATTAAGTTCAATTTTAACCTTTTCGGTTATTTCAATTAAAAGATAAATAGAAAAATAATTCGATAACATTAGAAGATTATGGCAATTTGACCAGAACATAATCAAATGTTATGTTCAAATAAGGTAAATGTAGAGATGGAAAAAATATTTTTAAATTGTGTCTGGGAATAGAACAAAAACTCATTCGGTTTCGTTTAGAGGTCTGAATAATACATTTATATTTTTTAATCATGTAAGATTTCCAAAATAAAAAAGTACACTTAAAAATATTATCCTAATGATTTTTAAATTGTAACTTCCCAAATAAAAACTAAATAATATTTTGCCTAACAAGTAGAGATGGGTTGAATTCTATATTTCTAAAATCCAAGGTCAAATGACTTTTAATGAACTTAGCGATGTAGACTTTTTTTTATTCAAAATTCATTTTAGGCCAACTTGACTTTGGTAGAATTAACTTCTAGGGCAAATAATTTTGGACCTACTGCTGTCTCTCCATCTACAGTGCTAACACAAAATAAACAATCAAGATGGCTGCTGATTAAACGGAATTTTGTGATCATTTCTTGACCAAGTTTATTTTTATTTAGCTTTAGTGAACAAATAAAGTATGTGAATATTTAAACATAACAAATAAATACACATCACTTCAAATAATAATTGATTAATATTAGGGCCCATCTGCTCTTTCACAAATTAGGCCGATGCCCATCATTTGTTGCCGATTTTCCCGATGATTAATGCTGATCATTTGGTTTATTTTCTTTACAATTTTTGAAGGTAGTATGCAAAACAATACTCACACATTTTTGAATACACACAATTATTTTTTGTTTGTTTGGTTCTTGGTAAAATTATTAATAAACATGTAATGATATGGAATTATACATCTCAATAATTTATTATTTACATCTTTATTCAAAATTACGATATTTTAAATGAGAGCGGGTAGTAAAATTTATTTGTGTTAAGTTTCAAGGTATGGTGACATCCTTCTACGTCTCTGTTTAAAAATACAACACAGTTTTGTGAACAGAAACACACCTGGATGACCACACCTTTTTTCTTTTGAGAAGCTTCGAGAAGGAAATGTCGCTTGATATACCCCTTCAGGGTACGCATCTTTTCACTTTCCTTCCCAACGAGGAGCCTACTGTAGGTAGTCTCTATGCTATCTTAATCTGTGTTATAAATCTCACGTGTCGGGAATTATCATGCATATAACGTAATAGTCTGGCTTTTATTAAAATTTACAACGTGTGAAATATTTAGCAAAAAAACTGTTTATTTACTTAGAATTAAAAAAGAACTATAAAACACCATAGCTTTTAATTTATAAAATAAAACATTATCCCTTATTAATTATTATAATATAGAACAGCAAACTTGTACCCAATTCAATTGTTATATCAAATGTCACCCTAATGGTGGCGTACAAACATTACTATATCAGGCTAGCTCTTTTAAACATTACAAACATAAGAAAATAATCATGATAAAAAACTTAAATATGTGGAAAATATTTTAAAAAGGGGAAGGAGGAAGTACAGTGTGGATAAATGTTTCAGACCTCTTTGATATAAATCCTTAATGTTCAAATATGAGCATACATTATTAATCAGGTTCAAAATAATGATTATCAGTGATCATCAGTTTTACATAACGAGCCATTATTGGCTAATGATCGAATTAGCAATCAGAATTTAATATCTGTTCTTTGGTATTCAAAAATATATGGATATTTAGAAATTTCAAAATTGAATATTCAAAGTTCCAATACAAATAATTCAGAAACTAATATTCATACACTTATATTATTTACATAACTTGTATGTGTTAAAGTTAATTGGGAATTGTTCTATTGCATAACAGCTTGAAATATTTTGCTATAAAGCAAGTTAATAATTCAATCTACAAACCAATTACTTCAGATTTGTTCTATATACATATTGATTTGTGACAAACATAACAGCTCAGAGTGGCAATAAATGACTAAATAATGAGCATTTTAGCTGTCAATATTTTTATCAGCAAAGCTTCATATCTGTCAAAGCCAGAATTTTTTTCCAAACTGAAGTAGAAGCTGAGTCAAAGTTTCGACGCTTCACACATTCTTACCATCAATGAAAAGTATTAATATCTGAATAGAAGGCATGGGTAAGTTTTTTCCTTTTAACTATACTAAATGACAATCCCTAAACACTACAGCCAGTTTCTTTCCGAAAATAAGCTTTAGTCTCATATTAAGGTTGCCCTTTCATAGGTGAGAATAGGCCAAGATAAGTGTTGTGCTTGTATGTAGGACACAATCTAAAAGTCTAGCTGTAGACTGCTAGCCACATCATCACCTTGATGTCTCCTCAGAGGTGATGCGCTCTTTAAGCTCTTCCAGCTCTTTAGGTATGGTCCATCGTGATTCCTTGCTGTCAACGTTGTGGTAATATGTCTTTCCATTTTCAGATTTGTATTCTTTCCAGGGGCATTGAGAGAGTAGCAGCTGAAACATACAATACCTTTGGAGTTAGGCTGGTGGTTAGCACACTTGGCTCTGACCAGGATTATATTTCTTACATATTGAAGTATAACACCCTCTGATGATGGAGGAGTTATTTAAACTTTTAATGCTGTTATAGTCATATAGTCATTAATTATAGGGATGTGCACAGCCCACTTTTCAAATTGAAGCAAACCTGCATTGAGTGTCGAATACTTTTTGTTTTTTGTTTTGTGTTTGAAAAATATATTATGCTTATCAAAAAATAGCTTAGAAAACATTTTATTACACAACTGTTTGGAATATTTAACTTTAAAGCGATAAATCCAGTTATTATCTATCACAGCATGCAATTCAATTACTCGAGATTTTTTTATATCAATACCAGCAGAAGTACTTAGTGTTGCTCAGGGTAGCCATGCAATTAAATGTGTGAATACTCCTAGCAACGCTTTTCCTGGCTTCAAAGGGACAGAAAAAAAATCATTTTTATTTTATTTCTCCCAACAGTTTTTAATTAAAAGAATCAAATCAAAAATTTAAAATTCCAGCTTAAAGGTGCACATGCTTGTGCACAGGGGATACTTATTTTTTAAATCCAAGCCCTCCGCATGCTTTAGATATCACCCAATGTTTCAGACAAACAAACTCTTCATTTTATTAACATAGATTAATGTGTAATCCACATAACAGCTTAAAATGGAAATACTTTAGTACTTTAGATGTCAATATTTATATTGGTAGCACTTCATAATTTTTAGAGCTGAAAGTATTTTCAAGGTCAAGTTGAAAATGGAATTTTTTCAGAGCTCCTCAACCCCCTTTTAATGACCAATAATCTATATCTTCTAGATTAAATTATTATATTCCTAGATTTTGTTTTTACAAGAACTTAAATAAGCAAATTACAATAATTCCTGCAAAAATGTGTTAGGTTTCTAAAAAAGTAACTTTAGAGAAAAAATATTATATAAATTTACATTTTCTCATAAGAATCAATGCTAAGTCTAGAGGTTGGCTTCAAAGGCACCCCAAGATACATACAAATTGTATGTCTCATGCATCATAGAAGACAACATAAAATACATTGTTGGAATAGTAAATAGGAAACATTTTCATATAGGCATTAAGCTAACCCAAACAAAATACTTTAGGATGAATTTTTTCCCCCTTTTTTTGCATCGAGTTTTGAAAAAGTTTTAAAAAGAAAACAAAACTTGTTTTGGTAGATTTTGTGTATCGCCGCTTCTCCTATTAGATAGAAGAAGTTACAAATACAGAAACAAAGATTTAAGATATACAAAGAAGGATGGGCAGCATGAAACATAAGAGGGATATACAAGTTTAACAAAGCAGTTTATTTAAATTCAAAGGACAAAAGTATTACAAATGGTTTGAAGTGATCATGTACAAGATATTCCATTGTTTATTGATGGGAATCATTTGTTTAGTAAGACATTGTTATCGCATTCAGGAGTGTAAGGTGTGAAGCACTCTCATTTAACTCACAACTAATACAAGTAGGGTTGTCTCTTTATTAGAAAAAGATGTAACTCATTAAAGTAGAACAAACACACATTCTAAAACTAAGATGCATCTGTCTGAAAACAACGGCAATTTAAATTGGAAGTAACTATAGAGTTAAGGTTATGCAACAATACATAGCACCACTCCAGCCTTACGGTTTCTAGAATATAGCCTAATAAGCATGGAAAAGAACTATAGTTAAACAATAGCTTAATTTAGAATGTCCTAGTTTAAGGACTTAAACCATTGGTAGTTAAACAGGCTAGCTTGCATGAGTTAACTCCATAATGGGTTACAAGATACAAAGATTTAGTTCTTAGAAGTGGAACTATAAGCTTACAAATAGTTCAAGGCGAGCTACTAGAAATATAGGCTGAAAAGATACTATGGCCGGTCTATTCCTCACTAGTACTGCCAGGTCATTCAATAGTATATTTAAATAATAACATAAGTCTTGATACAGACTAAAACAATAGCAAACTAACTCAAGCAGCGCCAGATGGGGGCTGGCATAATAAACAAAACCATGCAGGCCACTACTCTTGACTAGTAGCATACCCCCGAGTTGAGTACCGTACTAAAGTACAACAATAGACTAGAGACTGGTATCAGTCCAAGACCCAACTAGGTCATGGGACAAAGCTATAGAATACCAGATCTCCCCTTTTCCGATTTAAAAGGTAAGACTATATGAAGTGTATAACCCGAACGGGTAGTAAGACGTGGTGCTAAATAATAATAAGACCATATGGGACTTGGTCACACAGTATAGGGCGTCGGGTAGTTGCCCAAATATTTAAAACTATGTCATACGGACATAGCAAACAGTCTACGAAGACCCTAACAAAAATACTAGATATTTAATTAAATAATCTCAGATATTACATATCTGCGGCGAGGATCACTGCTTGTACATGTACTAGTACTTGAAACCTTTACTGATGCTCCTTTGACAAGTCATTAGAATAGAATACAAAAATAATGCACATGGTGACGGCTTATAAATGACTGGAACTGACGTCCATGAGGAACACAAGGAGGAAGGGGGGAGATAGTTCAGTATATTCCAGAACATGTAAGTGAGTTTGGTTTGACCTTTGCTCAAAGCGTCTAGGTCGGACGGGACATCATAATACTTGAGTCTAACAAGCGAGGAAAGTGTGTGTTGGCCTTCCACTAGGAAGTGTTGAGCAGTTGGCTGGGGCAATCTTTTCTCAAGTTTGGGAGTTTCCAACAATACGATTTCACAGCGAGTTTATATCGGCCACACATTATTTGGATTTATAGTGATATTCATAAATAGGGTATTTTTAGTGTATGTGCTAAAAATTATTTAGCATGATACATTTGTATCAAGAGTGCAAACAGTAGTTTCATATAGGCCCAAAGCTTAAGCAATGTATACACCACGCTGACCAGATTCAAGACGCTGTATAATGTTCATTTTCAAAGATAGGCTAATTGAGTATCTGCTTTTATTTACAACCAGAGTTGAATATAAATTACACAAATTTAGTTACGCCATTCCGGACAGACAAAAACTACTATACAAAAATATAAAAATGCACAAAGGTAAACACGAACCACATATGCCTGAACTTAACAGACATGAGTGATGTTTAAACACCATTTTCAAAAAATATGAGAAAGGCAGAGAGGGGGTAGTGTGTGACTTGACCTGGGTGACTCATTGCATCATATATCAGGCAAATGTGATTGATTAAACATTGAAAAGAAGATAGAAAGAAAGGCAAGGTCCACAGTCTACATATTTACCAAAAAATTGTAGGACTCAAAATTCAAAATTATAAACCCAATGTGATAAGCCTGTTTTTAAATCATGATGTATAGTGTAAAAACACCATATTGACGCCATCTTGTAAGAGTACAGACTTTCACAATCACCAATATCTAAAGACATGGCCCTTACATCACTGTGAGACTACAATTTGATGAGTTCAGTCAAGATAGGTTGAATGAATGGCAGATGATTACTATTGGGTTTATTAAAATAAAGTGAGACAAAACAACAATTGCCATCGTGACAAGGTTTGGGGCCACGCTGTCTTTTTTTAGATCACATCTTAAGTTTTGGTCTAGGTCCACACATCCTCTAATTTGGGGTCACACAGTAACACTTTGTTAACACACACATGGTAAATGCCTTGCATTTATGACACTTGCCAGCAACTGCCCACACCCAACTCTTTAGAGCCCAGCTCTCGGACAAGCGAACTAGTTTCTATTCACAGCATGAGATCACACAATAGCTAAAACAGCTATTTACACAGCTCTTCGCTGTCGTCAATAAAACTAACTGTCTATAGGCCTTCATGCCAATTTGAAAGGGAAGGGCTCCTATTTCAGATACATGATACTTCACTTACTTTACTTGTTGACATGTTTAAAAATGAGGTGGCCCAATGGCTAGATAATTTTATAATAAAGGAAATTGATAAAACTAAAGAAAAAGGAAAAATAAACTACTAAGAATAAATTTGATGAAGAAAGCCCACCTAGGGAAAGAGGAAAAATGTGGGAAGAATCCAATGCACTAAGGTGACATCTTCTTCCTTTCTTCTGTCTTCTATAGTAGAAGTAGTCACAACACATTTTAACACAAATATAATAATATTTCAGCATTGTTGCCTTTATCAAACACAAAGAAGAAGAAACTACATATAATACAAACAATGGATTACTCCATTTTGAATTGATCCATTGTTTGTGTTATTTGTACTCTCTACTTTGTGTTTGATAAAGGCAACAATGCCAAAATATTATTTTATTTGTGTTGAAATGTGTTGTGACTAATTCTACTATAGAAGACAGAAGAAAGGAAGAAGATGTCACCTTTGTGCAGTGAATTCTTCCCACATTTTTCCTCTTTCCCTAGGTGGGCTTTCTTCATCAAATTTATTCTTAGTAGTTTATTTTTCCTTTTTCTTTAGTAAAAGGAAAAATAAACTACTAAGAATAAATTTGATGAAGAAAGCCCACCTAGGGAAAGAGGAAAAATGTGGGAAGAATCCAATGCACTAAGGTGACATCTTCTTCCTTTCTTCTGTCTTCTATAGTAGAAGTAGTCACAACACATTTTAACACAAATATAATAATATTTCAGCATTGTTGCCTTTATCAAACACAAAGAAGAAGAAACTACATATAATACAAACAATGGATTACTCCATTTTGAATTGATCCATTGTTTGTGTTATTTGTACTCTCTACTTTGTGTTTGATAAAGGCAACAATGCCAAAATATTATTTTATTTGTGTTGAAATGTGTTGTGACTAATTCTACTATAGAAGACAGAAGAAAGGAAGAAGATGTCACCTTTGTGCAGTGAATTCTTCCCACATTTTTCCTCTTTCCCTAGGTGGGCTTTCTTCATCAAATTTATTCTTAGTAGTTTATTTTTCCTTTTTCTTTAGTTTTATCAATTTCCTTTATTATAAATTTACTTGCTGACAGGAAGACCTTACAACAGATACCAATCTTGTTGAGAGTTAAATCACTAAGTTGAGAGCTTTACAACAACAAAGAAACCACGATCAACCTCTAGCCATGCTGTCAGAGTCCAGTCTGTGTTTTATTCTCTTCTTCTGAAGGAAGAGAGTGACGTACCCAAAGTGTCATAATTATGTGTGTTTTTTTAAATTGTGAGCTTCGAGGTCTGCAATTTTCTGATAAGTGTGTAGGCCCTGCCCTTCTATCCTCGTTTTAATGTTTAATTAAATACAGCCATTTGGCACTAGTTTCCTTGATATCCGGCAATTGCCGTGAAGTTAAAATTTGAAGCACAATTGGTTGAAAAACAACGATGTAACCAGTTGGGGACAATATTAAGTAAAAAGAGGGTTACAGACTATTAAGAACATTGTAACCAACAAAGTTATACTGGCAGAGGTTATAGAGTCAATTTAAGTATAAGTGTCAAACCTCGGCGGGAGATTTAAGTTCGTCCGGTTTCTCCCATAGGCTCTGCTTGGTGATGCTGTTATAGAAGTAAGTTCGACCATCCGGCGCTTTGTGCTCCGACCAGTCTGACTTCTTGACCTCATGGTCCGCAGGAGAGTCACTGAAACACAAAATAGAAAACACAGCCATTTTCAATTAGGTTCTGCCTATGTTGGCACAAAATGAGGGTGTATCATGGAAATCAACATATATTTTTTGGTTACAAGTTATTTTATGATTTAAATAAATGTCTAAATTTGATGAAAAGGATTTTATATTTTAAAAAGTGTTGAAAAGTAAATAAAAACTATCTTAATGCTAGCTGAATTATGCACTAAACCAGTGTTGATCCAGCCTCAACTGAATCCAGCTAGATGTTTGTCTACCAGTCGGCTACCACTTTGTCCATCCATGCATGAGTGCATGAACTTGTCGACTAGTTTGTCCAAATCGTGTCAGTCATTTGACCCTGGCCTTCCAAATTTTTTTGTACAGCTTGTCGACCAGTTTGTATAGTGCCGCAAAACAGACACTAGGGAAAACTGCACTAAAAAACATTACCACAGGTTCTACCCTCACCTGTGTTTAAGATTGTTTCCTGCTCACCCTATAAGTGGGGTAGTTACAGTGGTCATTTATAATCTGTCAGCAGTGAGCATCAATGCTCACTGAATTTCTGGTGACAGGGTGATCTGAGTTTGAATCCTGGTTAGAGTTATTAAGGCTATTTGGTTTCTGATTCTCCTTCCAGAGAGGTAAATTTCCTCTAAAATTCTACCTTATCCTACTAGTTTAGTTAATGAAGTAGGAATTTAACCCAAATAAGTACTAAGACACACTGGTAAATGAAGCTCTGGGTTTTAAGGAATTATCTATAATTTAGGAATATATAAATAGTTATGATAATAAACATCCTAAATTGTGTGTGGGGGGAGGGATGGCATGAGGCCATTACATATTACACCGCTGTATGTGAGAGCTAACTTAACTATGTCTATGAATGGGCATCAAATGAAAAACATTTATGCTATCAATACTGTGACAATGATGTGTGAAAAGCATTGGTGCTGAGTATTGATCAAAATTGGAGATATTCTTGTATGTATGTTGGGATAAATTTGTAATCTAGTTTGGTTGCCATGGAGAATAACCAAGAAGAGTTTGGTATCCATGACAGGATCTTATGTTGCTGCAATATAATATATCAATTAATGTCATGCTCTATTACTAATAAGTAGTGTTTAAGTTTTAGTACTTGAGATGGGACTTCGAATCCTAGAATGGTGTGAATCCTTTTGGGTATTTGAGATTCGAGACTAAAATCCTTAAAAAAAGTTTTCAATTTTTCAAGTGAGATTTGATATAGGATTTGATTAACTTAATAGGATTAAATTAACAATTAGCCACTTTGGTGGCCACGTGGTCTAACGTGCATCTTAGCGTATAGAAATGAGAAAGTGCAGACATTTTCTGTTACATGCAATGTAAATAGTGAAGCTGCGGTGGATTCAAGAAACTTGAGCACAGTAATCTAACTGTATCCTTTCAGTACTGGCAAATCCTATAGAAATGAGTGATAGTGCTGTATTATTTTGTTTATTATACATTCATTCGTTGAGTTTTGAGTTTGAATTCAAGATTGATCTTTTTTATTATTTAAGTAATTAAGTATTCAGCCTATGTAAGTAATTTATATTTATATATTTTAGTAGCTACGTAGTAGTAGGCCTATTTGCTTGAAACATGCCGACGTGTTTTATACCAGATGCAAATCAGGCTTTGACAAATCTCCAAGCGAGAAAATACATTATTTTCAACCACCTCAAGACAAGAGCGTGTTTTCAAAGTGGGAGCGGGCCATTCCAAGAAGAGACAGACAGTTAAGTTCAAAATTTCTGGTTTGTGACTTAAACTTTTATGAAGATTTTTTTTAGTAAAATGTGAGAATTTCTTAATCATTGGAGAAAAGCTTATAAACTTCCTCGGTCAAATTCGAGTTTGGAACCCAGTTCTATTCCACGTATTTTTTCTAACCTGCCAAATTATTTTAGTAAAGATATAAAACAAAGGCATCCTCCTAAAAAAATGAACATCTGATGTTTCAAATTTGAGTCAGCCTGCAGCAAAAGAAGTGACAAAGGAGTTAAGTGTTGCAAAACGTGCTAAATCAGCCCAGAAGTTATCAAAGGCTGCTGATTC
This sequence comes from Timema douglasi, assembly GCA_901482245.1. Taxonomy (NCBI): domain Eukaryota; kingdom Metazoa; phylum Arthropoda; class Insecta; order Phasmatodea; family Timematidae; genus Timema; species Timema douglasi. The sequence continues at coordinate 72,447 of CABEEJ010003177.1, forward strand.
TTAGCACAACACTTATAAGTAATTTAATTATCAATTAAAAAAAGTTATAATCGGCCAAATTTGTAATTTGTAAACGTGTTTATAGTAATTGGTTGTTTTTTAATTGAGATTTCTTGAAATTTTACAAATTAATAAAAATAATAATAATATTTAGCACCGCGTCTTACTACCTGTTCGGGTTATACCATTTAAGTACTAATTACGCTAATGGATTAGGAATTGGGAAGGTTGAATTAGAGGAAGTGAACCCGCATTTGCGTGGAGGGAGAGTGGAAAACCATTTATGAAAAACCATGACCAGTATTCAAACCTCGATCTCCCCGTCCTAAGCAGTCGAGCAGCTTAACACAACCAGCGCATTAGCCAACTACGCCACCGAAGTGGGTATGTAATGTGTAGTTTATTTATGTTATTGGGGGAACAAAATTAGGACTTCTTATAGCATTACACTTATGCTGGAATGCAGCTAATATAAGAATACAGCAAAATACACTTGGGTTCAACAGGTAAAGAAATTAATAATCATTATCACAAAGATATGTACAAATAAAATTTTTATTTTTATTTATTTTTTAACTGTAATTTTTTCAAATAAAAACTAAATATTATTTCTGACAAGTGTTGAGTTAAGTAAAATAAAATACCTAGGCCTAGTGTGAATATTATAAATTGTATATTTTTAATCAAGTATTTTTGCATCCAATATATATAAAATCTATACATTGAATTTAAGATTGACTAAAGAAAACTTATTGAATAAAAAGTGCATTGTTTAAATTTTAATAACTTACAGAGTAAAAACAAGTTATTCAAACTAATCTAAAAGTAAGCTACAGTTTTGTCCCTGAGAATACCAAAAACAATCCTTAACTGAACCAGCAAATCCAATAACCTCTTACGATTTAATTACCAAACCTCTCACAAAAAGCGCTGTGAGACTCAAAAAATATTAGTTTATATTTATATAACTGTTATTAACTATGATGCAAAAGCAAATGGAAGCCACTTCAAATAATTATATTGATTTAGATGTGTCTGTATTTCATGCATAATATGATACTTAAGAGTCGCTTTCATAATTATTTTGCAGTAAGCATATATTTTATGGCCATAAATCTATTCAGGGGTAAATATTACCATCAATTATATGTAGCTTAGAGTGATTAGGTTATTTAATGCCCAGCTATGTTGTGTTGATTGGGTAATTATAAAACAAAAGTGACTGAAGTTTTGGGTATCCATATTCTTAACAGAAGACAAGATTAATTTAACTTTTAATATATTGTAACGAGATTAATGTATGACAGTGGGACTGGTGCGCGTCTCGTTGTTTACCCTAACTGTGCTCTCTGTTCTATTTCCTTCCTTGTTTAGCAGGTATACAGTGCCAGTTTCACTTGGCTGGGGGATTAGAGGGGACAGTGGGGAGGAAAAGGCACATGAATGGAAGGGTCTGGGTTATTTTTATTCTAGCAATGGAGGATTCCAGACCCTTAGCTGTGAACACCCTTATAGACTATGTGTGCCAGTACTGGTGGCGCGACCCATGGTGACTTTGTAAGTTCTTGCAGGGTAAATCTGAGCGGCATCAGGTTTACTGCAATCAAATACTCGAACATAACTCACCATTTCTCGTAAACTACATGGACTATCACGGTAGTTTTTTTAGAATGTGTTATAAAAACCTTAAAAGACATGAGGATCTTATTAAAATTCCCATAGTCAAATTGGTTTGCTTTGAAAAAATTGTTTCTCTAATGAAAGAACTATAACGAGGTTTTAGTGCAAACATAATTTCACTCTGTATAAAAGTTTTTCCTAATTGAGATAGATGGGTAGTATAAGTGTACAAAATGATCATCATTAACTGAATTTAAATTTGATATAAGACTCATTCTTCTAACACCAATACTTTTCACAGTTTGATGTGTTTAGTTACAAGCTCTTCATGAGCACCAGGTTTTCGATAAACTTAAGATTGTTAAATAGACCGGTTCGTCATTCCGTTCGGTCAATGATTGACGATTGTATTCGAAAGGAGGCTGGACATTATAATAGTGATTTAATAATGGAAGTACAAATAAGAGTTGATTTGTCTAATATACGCACTATATCCCTTTCAACTCTTTTAGTTTTTTTTATTGAGGATATTTAATGTGCACTTTCTGAACACACTTGTGATATCAGCACACGACTTATAAAATAAATGAATACAGTACTATGAAATTCTCAACATCCAGTTCCTAGGCTGACAATTCACCAAAGATTAATATATAGCATGTCGGGAATCGGACCGGAACCCTTAACACAAAAGGTAGATGTATTAATGATTGAGCTGAATTATTTTCAGACAAGGTGGACACCAATTATAAATTTAAGATTTATCGATTCACTAATTTACATGAAAGGTAGAATATAATCTTATAAATAGAGTGCACAACAAAAAGTGATTTAAAGTATTTAACATATAAATAATAATAGTAATAATAATAATTGTTGTGAAGCTAGTAATAGTAAATCAGGAAAAATACATGTAAGAATGGAATGACAGGCCAGGCCTTCTTGTCAATCTTCAGTTTATTGAAAACCTGGTGCGTGTGAAGAGCTCATAAATAAACACACCAAACTGTGAAAAGTATTGATGTTAGAGGAATGAATCTTATATCAAAATAAAATGGTTTAAATTAGGAGGGATAGCCAGCACACTTACCTTGGTGATACTGGAGTAGAAATTATTTAGATATAACACTAAAAAACACATAAACACATTGTTAAGTACAAGCTTTCACTGTCACAGACAGCTTCATCAGGTCAGGAGAGTAGACTGATTTCTTGGTTGAACTGTAAGGTTGACTGTCCACAGCTGACTGCAGAAATCAGTCTACTCTCCTGACCTGATGAAGCTGTCTGTGACAGTGAAAGCTTGTACTTAACAATGTGTTTATGTGTTTTTTAGTGTTATATCTAAATAATTTCTACTCCAGTAACACCAAGGTAAGTGTGCTGGCTATCCCTCCTAATTTAAACCATGATTTAGCCTAGTGCTCTATACCACATAATATCAAAATAAAATTCAGTTCATGATGATCATTTTGTACATTTATACTACCCATTTATTTCAATTAGGAAAAAAACTTTTATACAGAGTGTAAATATGTCTGCACTCAAAACCTCATTATAGTTCTTTCATTATAAAGCAAATTTTTTCAAAGCAAACTAATTGGAATATGGGAATTTTAATAATAATCTCATGTCTTTTAAGGTTTTTATAACGAATTCTGAAAAAAGTACTGTGATTGTCCAAGTAGTTTATGAGAAATGGGGAGCTATGTTTTAGGATTTTCGAGTATTCGATCGCGAAAAACATGATACCTTTCGAATTTACCCTGCAGGAACTTAGAAATGTGACAGTCTTGCGGGCTTGTGTCATAAATTCAAATATAGCCTGCAATTTTCACGGTGCCTATATATACACAGTCAGCAATAGCCAGGGGAGCTCCAGTCCGAGTTGAGGCTAGCAAAGTGGGTAAACCCGCGCATCCGGGCTAGAATGTCTGGGAGTGGGCAGTGTTACCAGTGAGTGAGTTGGTGTGTCAACTGGTGTGACAGCAAATCTAGTATTCGTGTATCGCAGGTCATCGCAGTGTGTCGTGTGTGGGGACCAGTGGAAATTTAAGTGGACTATATACGGGTGGCGTAGACATTTATAGTTAATGTGAACTGTGTTAATAATGTACATTTCTTGTGACTTAAATATTTGAATAGTTATGTGTTTTTTGTTAATTTGTTTATTTTATTGACTTCCATTTTTATGTGTCCTATTAGCTTATTAATTTATAGACTTAACTATATTATTATTAAATTCAATTACTTGTTTAGTTATTAATAAAATTGTATCTTAATCAGTGTATGTATTGTTTTACTTTTAATAATCAAACCTCGGATATCCCATGTGCACTTTCATTTGTGTTTAATGAGCAACCCACGCCAATGTCCTTAGCGAACTCGCGGTTTACAGTGTGACGTGTGAATAGTTCATGACCCTCCCAGGTCGCCCACGCTCTGTGTTACTATATTAATAATATTCTTAATGATTAATAAATACAAACATGACATTGATAAAGGGTCTTTTGATTGAAACTATTCTTTATATTAATTTTAAGCGAAAAATTTCAGAAAATAATTTTTCCCACTTTAGTTTTGGGAACATACAATTTCCTGAATTTTTGCCCGAAGTTCAGGATCCCACCCTGGCCTAGTTATAAGTGAACGTACAGGCCTGGTCCGTGCAAAGTTTCCTGATTGATGGTGCTTCCAGCGTTTAACTGAGGCCCCGCTGCTATAACCGCCCCATCACCTGAAACATTGTAGAGAGTACATATAGCTTAAATGTCAACTAAGATGGGGGGGTTAG